>CAJNOL010001252.1:48582-72428 GCA_905250125.1 Rotaria sordida | reverse complement strand
CTGGAAATATATTTCTTCAAAGGTGACAGTGTTGATAGTAAATAAAAACTTCATCGATGTAAATGCGTGACATACATATAAACTTATACTGAAGGAAAAATTTATTTCATTGAAGAATAAGTGGCAATAAACAACTGGTTGATATTTTGCATCGAATGAGAAACGAAAGGAAAGGAGAGAAGACAAAAAAATCAAAGCAAAAAATGTTGACTAATAGTTAGTATATAAACAGGAACGACAAATTGAGTATCCTTCATCTTGCAACATACATAATCATTCGTCGATTCAATTAATCTATATTCTACACGGAGTACAAATAGGGTAGTTAAGTTTGTTTATATTGAAGAATGAAACGAAAGACTCCATTCACCTCATCAGTAAAAAATAAATCTAAATCAGGATCAATACAACATATAGAAGATAGTTTATCAGATGATCAGCCATCCAAGCAAGTAATGGAAGATAACTTAGATAAACAGTCAGACGAAAAGAAAGTAGAAAAGAAACAAACTATTTTGGATCAAATTACTCTAAAGCAATTTATATAGGCTGTTAAGAAATTAGGATCCAATAAAAAACAACTTGAAAAGGAAACATGGCGCTTTAATGATTTCACCAGTTCTAAAGAATCTATTTGGGGCCGTTTGATATCGAAATTGAAATTAAATCAAACAGAAAAGATACGTAAATCTTTGTATGATGATTGGCGACGACATTGTGAAAAAATTGCGGTTGATCTGTCCAAAAGTCATCAGGATTCTGTTGAAAAAGTTAATGAATCAGGCAGAGAAAATAAAGTCGAGCTTCTTTTACCGAAATCTGTGAATAAGTCTACAGCATCTGATGAGTCTCCTCCACATATACCGACTCGTGCGACAGTTCAACAGGAATCCAACACACCAAAAATAGTTGAGGCATCATTCATCTTGACGTTAAAACACTGGAAAGACATTTACAACAGCTCCACACGCGAAATGGAACCAAGTTGGACAGACATGATGTATGAGAAAGTGCGCTCATGTAATTTTCGTTGTACCTTATCTTTCAAAAACCATCATTGTTAGTCTTGAAGAGTCACGTAAAATAAATTCTTCTTTTTTTCGTTGTATAGCCACGTGTAAGACATCTTCATCCAAGAGAACATTTGAAGATTTTATCAGAGATGAACCAACATACAGAGATAGTATTGTTGTTCACATACGAGCTGTTGGAGACGAAGACCATAGTGCACATGAAAAGGCAGTACCACGACATTTAACTGGAAAAGCTACACTTGAAGTTGGAAAGGCAGCCAATGCCATCGGCTGCTTAAAAGTATTCCAACAAAAGGTTGAAAATACTAATGAACAATGGGTCTCGGTGTGGGTGTGGGTGTAATCTCGTTTTCAACTACACCCACCACATCCACAGCCACACCTACACCCACACCCACCACACCCACACACCCACACCCACACTTGGAACACGTTCCTGGACAAATATGCAAACGTTTTAGTGGCCATATACATAGTGAAAAGATACTATTTTGGGATTTTCTCACTAATGGTTTGGATTACGATTGATCCAAGGTTACCATTAGATAGAGCGCGTCGAGTTGTACTTGGAATCCGGCTGGAACACTTGGAACACGTTCCTGAACGAATATGGACAGCTTTTAGTAACCATATACATAGTGAAAATCTGGTATTTTGAGATTTTCTCACCAATGATTTGAACTATGATTGATCCAAGGACACCATTAGATAGAGCTCGTCGAGTTGTACTTGGAACCCAGCTGGAACACTTGGAACACGTTCCTGGACGAATATGGGCAGGTTTTAGTGACTATATATGTAGTGAAAATCTGGTATTTCGAGATTTTCTCACCAATGATTTGGATTACGATTGATCCAAGGTTACCATTAGATAGAGCTCGTCGAATTGTACTTGGAACCCGGCTGGAACACTTGGAACACGCTCCTGAGCGAATATGGGCAGGTTTTACTAACCATATATATACTGAAAATCTGGTATTTTGAGATTTTCTCACCAATGATTTGGATTACGATTCATCGAAGGTTACCATTAGATAGAGCTCGTCGAGTTGTACTTGGAACTCGGCTGGAATACTTGGAACACGCTCCTGGACGAATATGGACAGGTTTTAGTAACCATATACATAGTGAATTTCGGTATTTTGGGATTTTCTCACCAATGGTTTGGATTACGATTCATCGAAGGTTACCATTAGATAGAGCTCGTCGAGTTGTACTTGGAACTCGGCTGGAATACTTGGAACACGCTCCTGGACGAATATGAACAGGTTTTAGTAACCATATACATAGTGAATTCCAGTATTTTGGGATTTTCTCACCAATGGTTTGGATTACGATTGATCCAAGGATATCAGTAGATAGAGCTCGTCGAGTTGTACTTGGAACCCGGCTGGAATACTTGGAACACGTTCCTGGACGAATATGGGCAGGTTTTAGTAAGTAAGTTTGGTTTTTCCTATAGAAAAAGAGCAGTATTTTGGATTTTTCTCACGATTGGTTTGGGCTATGGAAAATCCAAAGTTACCATTAGATAGAGCTCGTCGAGTTGTACTTGGAACTCGGCTGGAACACTTGGAACACGTTCCTGAACGAATATGGACAGGTTTTACTAACCATATACATAGTGAAAATCTGGTATTTTGAGATTTTCCTACCAATGGTTTGGATTACGATTGATCCAAGGACACCGTTAGATAGAGCTCGTCGAGTTGTACTTGGAACCCGGCTGGAACACTTGAAACACGTTCCTGGACGAATATGGGCAGGTTTTAGTAAGTAAGTTTGGTGTTTCCTATAGAAAAAGAGCAGTATTTTGGATTTTTCTCACGATTGGTTTGGGCTATGGAAAATCCAAAGTTACCATTAGATAGAGCTCGTCGAGTTCTACTTGGAACACTGATTGGAACGCTTGGAACACTTTCCTGAACGAATATGGGAAGGATTTACTCGAATATGGTGCTAACTTCACCTACGTAAAAAACCACCATCGAAACTCTACGTGGTGCGCCGCTATTTGATCAGAGATTCGTTCTGCACAATTGTAAGCAACCAATTAAGTGTATAGTTAGCGCCAAAATTCAAATGATAATATAGATAGTATGAGAGGCAGATTACATAATGTATTATACGAGACAACTCTGTCTATCGATATAGATTTATTATAGTTGAAATAATTTTTTCCATCCATAAATAGATTTAAGTGGATGGATGTAGCTGTTGCTGCTGATGAGGAAACATATTCAACTATCAAATCACTTTTGGACCAAGCATGTACACAAACGATAGATCTTAGTGAGTTTTTAAATGTCCTAGAACGGTTTGATTTTCCAGCCTTCTGTTATCGAGTTATGGGCCTTTTACTTTATTTTGGCTTATGGACATAAGATTCTTCTGAGCACTTGAATAATCGAATTTCAAACTGAAATTTTGCCCACGGATAGGCCCTATAAGCACTAGAAACACTTCAAAGTTTGAGCTATAATGAGTGTATCCTTATCGAGATATTCACATTTTAAAGAAACATCTGTTTTGAGATGTGTTTCAAAATAGAGACATTTTCATGACGAGCTGATATCTCAATAAGGATGCGTTCATTCTGGCTCAAACTTTTGGGAGTTTCTAGTGCTTATAAGGGCCTATCTACGGGCAAAGTTTCACTTTGAAATTCGATCATTCAAGTACTCAAAAGAATCTTATACCCATAACTCGACAATAGAAGGCTGGAAAATCAAACCATTCTAGGGCATTCAATAACTCACTGAGATCTATCGTTTGCGCACATGTCCGATCCAAAAGTGATTAGACAGTTGAATATGTTCCCTTGTAAATAAACAACTGAAACTAGAATGATGTATTAATGCAGTATTCTAAAATTAAAATATATTCATAAAATTAGAAACATCAATTAGCCTTGTTTGATCCACAAATATTCCAAATCAGATCAGACCAAAAAAAGTGACCCGTTGGCAGCTCTGATTCGAAACAAAACTTTAAAGAGCATCCAATAAAATCATAAAAGTTTCATATCAATCACTTGAACTACAAAAAAGATATGATTGAGTTATAACTCGCAGGAAATAAAATTTGTTGATAGATTTAAATATCTGGGAGTATATATCTCAGTTAAATTAGGTTGGGATAAATACATCAACGAAAGAATAAAGACCATCACCAAAGTATATAACGCAATGAAGATAATCTTTAGAACTATTAATAAGAAAGAAATAAAAATTCGCAAGAAAATTTTTTATGCTTACGCACTTCCGCATTTCATATGGCTCTTTACAACCTGGTTCTTCTTTACGGAGAAACAGAAAAAGAGGATCGAACATAAATTCTGTACCGGACTGAGAATCGTTCATGGAATGTATCACTGGGATGATCTTACAACATTAGTTATAACGAGAGAGAAATCTATATATGATTTTCTTTTTGTATATTGGAGAAAATTAGTGCGTCACCTGATGTCATCACCTGAAGCTCTTGCATTTCAACAGAGTTTGAATGCTTATCTGTTATTAACGGATGTTAATAAATGCTGGACGAGGGAACTGGGGTTTAGAATGAACAGTAGATTTTATAATAGATTAGTTAGGCAAGCGAAGAACTGTCTCATGGATTGGGCTGCATTTGATTGTGTCCATATCAAACAATATGTCTGCTTTAGAGCCTCCACAAACGCATTGAATACATTTGTGTTTAAATATTTTTTATCATTCCCCCCTGAGATTTGATTTGTCTGTTTTTTCTTTTTCTCTACATGTGGCCGGTAATGTTTTCTCTTTGCATTGTTATCTCTCTCTTCTTTTACTTTTCATGTTCTTTTTTCGCTTCTCTCTCGTCTTTATATTACTCGTGTTACTCGTCTTCTTTTAAACATATTGTGAACCAAAACATTTATATGGCACAATAAATATATATGTTAAAAAAAAAAGAAAACTACAAAAAAGATATCATTCTCATATATGATAACGTTGATTGACGAAAGAATCATTCATTAAGAATACTAATCAATCGATCTATATTTGGTTTTTTAAAATTTACAAACATTCTTCAATATCTTTAGTAAGTTTATAGAACAAAATAGAATCCTTGAAGGTATAGATGAATTATATTAATTAAAGCAGTTCTTTTTTTTTTCTACGCGTGAATATTTCAATTCAATGATATTATTCTAGACAAAGTTAATAATTCGATTTAAATTCTATTATTTGACATGATAAAATTAGATTTCCTCTTATATGTTAATATTTATGAGAAGAATAAATAAGATAGCTTTATTTTAATTCTTATTGTAATTGATATTTGATCATGTCTTCATTTCGGACATGTAAAATAGAGTAGTAGATACTGTTTGTTTATTCTTATTTTATTTGTTCAATCATTCTTTTATACATTTTCTATTTATGTTTATTTTATTGTAATCAATCATCAAATCATTTCTGATGTAATTAAAAATGAATCAGCTGATGAAAACCTTCTGTAACTTTTTATTAAAAATATATTTGAATTAACAGATTTTCTTAATTTAATAGATTATCATTCAGTAATTCTTATCGATATTATTTTTAAAAAAAACATTCATTGTAAAAATAATAACATGTTTATAAATATTCAAGAAGATGATAAAGTTATTAAAGTAAACTTTGGAATTTCTCAATCAAAAAAAAAAGAAGATATATGAATATTTCTCAAGAATTATGACCAATGTATGAATTCTCAGTACATGAAAATTTGACTGTCAAATGATTTAATATTCAAACTTCCATACATAATTTCTTTGAGAAAAATTAAATCCAAGAAAACAATTATTAATTGACCTTGTGCTACGCATGTAAATTCTTTCAACTTGATAGATACTTAAACAAACAAGATGGCATTCGAGTTTCATTCGACTGTAAAATGTCATGCGAAGCTACGATTGTTGATTATCAAAAAAAAAAAAATCAAACAATAGGTTGTTTTTTTCCTCACAATAGTAACGTTTTACTAGAATCGAACCTTTTTTTTTTGTCTCGCAATAAATCGAAAAATTTAGCTTTCGATCAATCAGTTTGTTCAAAGTCTAAAGAAACTAATCAAATAGCCATTAGACAATTGATTACAAAGAGAATTCTCTTAACGATTATCAATATATCTATCATTAGCTGTATTCTCACAGCTGTCTTAGCTATAAGCAAAGCGAATGGCAGTTAACCTTTGTCATTGTTTTAATTATCTAGAAATTTGACAAAAAAATTTTTCTCTTTTTTTTGTATGTTATTTGTAAGTAAATAGAACATTTTCGGGAAGATTTTGTCTGATCATAAAATCTGAATTTTACATGCAGAGTTCAAGAACGAAAAAATAAAAATAAAAATTCTCTGTTTTCTTTTTATTTTAAATCAAACAAGAAAAGAAAAAAAAAAGAACAAAATTTTGGCTCTTACTTAAAAAGAACATAGCGTTTCCCTAATATGATGTAAAACAAAGAAAAAAAAGTGATGAACATTTACAAAAAAAAAAAAAAAAAAAGTGGCACAGCAACAAGTTAAAACATCACATCGGCAAGAGAAAAAAAACAGGACTTTTTTTTGAAATGAATGAATGAATGTAAGATTGGCAAGATGAAAAACGAAAATAAAGCTTGTTTTATCATTGATTTGTATCATCATTATTTGATGATTGATTGACTACTTCACTTATTGTTGTTTTACTTTGAGAGTTATCATCAATTGGCTTTGATTCTATTCAAAAAAAAAACAAAAGTCGAAAAAAAATTCTTATAAAATATTACCTTCAGTTTTTTCCTGTTCACTGTTCTGTTGAGGTTGATTCTCTTTATTAGTGTCTGCACGTTGTCGAAAACGACCACGACCACGACCACGACCGCGACCACGTCCGCCACGACCACGACCTATTCAATAAACAAAAAAAAAATTTTTCTTTTTACTCATAAAAAAACTAAACTCACCACGACCACTAAATCCTCGACCATAATAACCATAATACATTCCATAATAATATGGTGTCATACCATATGGATCATAATAACCTAAACATACAACAAAAAAAAAAAACTAAAACTTCAATATTTTATTAAATTTTTCTTATACCTTGTTCCATGAAATAACCATTTCCTGGTCGATAAGCACTACTACGTCGACGACGTTGAGTATTATTTGTTTGTGATTTTTCAACATCAGTATTATTATTATTAGTATTATTATTATTATCAATTAGTTCTTTTGTATTTGCACGGCTTTGTCGTCGATATCTTGGTGCTAAACGACGAACAACTTTATTAACCATATAACGTAGAAGATTTTTCACTATTGTTTCATCATCTTTAGGTTTTTTTGTTTGTCCAGATTTTTCTGTTTCAACTTCATTTTGACTTGCATTTGTACTACGACGACGTTGTTGTCTTATAAATGCAAAATAAAAATAAAAATAATAAATAAAATAAAACTTTTTACTGTCGATTAGATCTCCTTCGTTGTTGACGTGTTGAACCTTGATTATTTTCATCTTGATGTTGATCATCTGTTACAACACTAAATATTTTCAAAAAAGAAAAAAAAAACATCATGAATTCTTTCAATTTACCTATCAGTTTGTTGTTCTGTACCATTTTCATTAGTTTGTCGTTGTTGTTTACGTTGAAAACGGTTTGAATTACGACGTTTAGGCACGTTAGTATTGTCTCCTTGTTGTTGATCATTATTATTATTATTATTATTATCGGTACTAAAAAGAAAAGATTAATTTTACAAAAAAAAAAAAAAAAAAAAAATTTATTTTAAAAACAAACTTTTCATTCTTTGATATTTGACTTCTTCGTCTACCACGTCCGCGACCACCACGAAAACCCCGATTACCACGTATTGGATAATCAATAAAACCATCTTGTCCTGATAGATCACCACCATAACCATGATATAATGGACCATAATATCCACTTGCAGGGATAAAAGCTCCTTTTAAAAAAAAGATGAAAACATGAAGTTCTTTCATCTGTAAAATTATTCCTACCTCCGCGTCCAGTCATATAATTTGTATAAGGTGTATAAGCTCGACGAAAATCACCATAGAATGGTAGACTACGCCCAAAACGTCCTCGACCTAGAACAAAAAAAAAAAAGAAAAAAAAGTAGATTAGAATATAAATCTTAGAAATTTCATTTAAGATTTTCAATTATTCATACTTGAAATTTTCATCTTATGAACATTAGAGTAAGAATGATAAGATAAAAAAAACAAAAAAAACTTACCACGAAAACGTCGATAACCTCCTCGTTGACCACCACGACCTATTAAAAATAACATATAGAATATTTATTTTTGAATAAAACTCATATCAAAAATACCTCGTATATTATTCATATGATTATCATTATCATCGGAATTATTCGATTGTTGAGCACCATCATCATCATCATCATTTGGACCATGATTTTCATCTTCTCCTAGATCTTGATTTTGTCGTTCACTACCTATGACATTAAAAAAGTAAAAACAAAAGAAAAAAAAAATTTTTTAAAACATAACAACAAAAAAACAAAAAAATAAAACTCTCAAACCAGGTCGCTTTCGATAGAAATTTCTCGAACGTTGTTTTGATGATTGTTGTATCCCTTGAACATCATCGTCCAATTGGACATCATTATTTTGTTGATTAGACATAAATAAAAATCTATGAAAGAAAATATGTCTAATCAAATAAACATGTAATTTGGCGCGGATATAATATGTATATATATATATGGATGATGTATAAAGAAAAAGTATACAATATACGCATGAAAATAAATAGAAAATGTGCAATTATTGCCTACATTTGTATATTCTATAATGAAACGTGTATGCACAACGAGCCGTTCTATTTTCTTTGCTCTCGCTTTTATATGCATCCTCTCATAGAAAACGTGGATCAACTAGTAGAATGCTGCTATTCTCCTTCCTAAACGATATGTTTGGACGAAGAAAGAGAAGAAAAAAAAGAAAAATGAATGACTGGGCTCTTCTATTCTAGTCGTCGTTGTCTGCCATTTTAAACGATAACTTTTTGTTAAGAAAAAAAAAAATAAAACAAAAAGATATGTGTTTTATACTCAGCAAATAAAGCAATCAAAAAAAAACAGCAAGGTTTTAAAATGATATTAAACTTTGATTTATTAAGATCATAATCAAAAGTTTTTTGTATTAAACATCTAAAAAGTATTTAGAGAAAAAAAAAAGAAACCATTTAACTTCATTAAAACATTCAAAAAATATTATTAATTATTTACAAATCAATTATAATTCATTTAACTTTTTGTTTTTTTTTTCGATCAATAACATTCTATAAATAATTATAATTCAATTGCATCAATCGTATCAAAAGATATTCAAATAGACCTACAAAAACTCTGAATATCTCACGGAAAAAACTTTAGTTGGAAAGAAAATTTTATGAATAGATTATATAATACTACTATTAAAGTTTATCCTAAATCTGATAAGCTTTATGATTTTATTGTAAGTAGATTATAATTTTCAAAACTAATAGTCGTTTGAAAGATAAAACTATCAAATTGATAATCATTATAAATTTAAAAAAACTATAGAATATACATTTAAAATCTCAATCTAATATATAAACTTGAATTCATCTATACACAACTAATACGCTTCATACAGTAATCAGGGTCAAAGTGTTATCTAACTGCAATTGTATTATAAGTTGCTATAATAATCTATCTATATTGATATATAGGTTATTTATGTATTCAAATAAATATCTTTTACTCGATGATATATAAATATCCATTAATAATTGTTTATGATTTCATCATATTAGACAAAAAAAGAAAGATTTTTACTTATAATATTATTTGTTTATGATTATATATAATTTCTATTGAAAAGAAAACATATAAATTTGTTTAATCTATAAATATAGATTTCTAGAAAATATTGAAAAATTTTGTAATAAAAATTCCTTTTTTTTTTTTTTTTTGTAAATATTCATAAAATTCTCTTTTTATTTCATTGATTGAATTTCTTAACCAATGAAAATAATTTCGATGTGTCATCATTATTGAATAGAACGAAATAAGCAATGTATTACTCATCTCAGTCAATAAAAATACTATATTTAAATTACCTGTAAGAAAATATTACACTGGCAGCCATATCAAATTTTATATTTTCTTTACCAAATTCACTTTTTCCTCAACCACAACAACAACAACAACAACAAAATTCTAGTGATACTCTAAATATTGACGAAAATAATATGTCATCATCAATGAATGATACTAATTTACCTATAACTGGAATATGTTTAATTTCAAAACCTGGTAATGTACCAACTGGTTATCAATGTATTCGAAAAGGTAAAAACAACAATAGTTCAATGAATGAATGAATGAAGTATCTAATATGTATATTTCCATTTTGATTTATTCCAATTGATTATATTGACATAAGAAAACTCTGCAAGAATTTAGACCTATGACCTTCTGGCAAAGTGTTATGACCGTTTTACTGAGAACTAAGCATTTCGAAAAAAATTAAAATGACGAGTTTGGCTCTGAAATTTTCCTTATAAATAGATTTGATAGTCATTAGAAATAATCCTAAAAACTTTAAAGAAAATAAACATATCTTTCTCGACGTATGCAATATCCAGATAGATTTGATTGGTATGTCCTTCTATGATAATCGAATATCTTGAGAAAGATTTGTTGGAAGTACCGGATGATTATTAAAATTTATTTATAGGTAAGAATTCAAGACAAAACTCTTCGCTAGTGGATCATGGACTTGAACTTTTTAAGGCGGCTTTTTCTTATCTTAATATAATCTATTGAATGAATTAAAATGAAATTGAATATCTCGAATTTTACCTTCGCAAGATAATAATTAATCTTATTAGAACATTTAAATGAGAGATTTTTCTACGATATTTTCTCATTTAAAAATTATAAATTATTTTCTTACGTTTTCGAATATGAGAAAAAACTTTGATTTATTAATTAATATTTAATAAAATAATAACATTTCAATAGATATGCATGGTAGCAAGTTTTTCTTTTGTGTTAATTTCAGAAATTGAGATCAGCAATCGATTTTATATCGGATATACTTCTAGTTGAACATATTAGAACAATATTTCTATAATGCATTAAAGAAAAATAAAAGATTTGACATTTGTAGTTCTCAACTTTATAAAAAATCACATGATATATATATTTATTTTCTAGTTTTTGATGATCAATTACGTGATGCTGATTTAATGGCTGATTCATTACTTGAACGTAAAGATCGTTTTGTTTGTATTACACGTATATTTCCATTAGCTGGTAATAAAACATTAGTTTTAGAAGATGTTAAACTTATTAATGAACGTGAATCACCACCACCAGGTTATTATGGATTACTAGAAACAATCGATACACGAGCTAAAGGTACAGCTAAACGTACAATTTGTGTTAAACTAGCTGATCGACAAGCTGGTATGAAATGTATATGTGATATTATATTTCTTTATCACTCAAAACGACCACCAGCATTTTATACTTTAATTGGTGATATCAATGGTTTACAAATGTGTGTTAAAGAAGGTACTGTACCACCTTTTCGAGCACCATCATCATCACAAGCATCATCACATTTGTATCCAAATCCAATGAATGATCAATCATATTATGGACCTCAACAATCCTATAATACATCAGAATATTCATCTACACATACAATTCCAAAAAAAAGTGATGAAAAAGATATACTTGAAGGTATTCCATTTTCAATTAATCCAAAATATTTAAATGGAAATCGTAATGGTGCTAATAATTTATCGGGCTTAGATTCATTTCGTATTCTTTCACCTTATGAAATTGAACAATATTTTAATTATGATTTTAATCTTGAACGATCTTTCATGTCATAATTAACAAATGTTTAAATATATTTGATAAACACTATGCATATTGGGGTATATGTTTTTTATCGCACGTTTTTTTTTTTGTTTATCTGTTTCTGATTGCACATATTATCTTCTTATGCATGAGAAAAAAATGCATTGATATTTGTTCTTTAAATGAAAATTACATAAATTTTTTGAAGATTAAACAAATTTTACTAAAGATATTAAAATTCAAATCATAGCAACACAAGAAAAAAAAATCATTTTCAATTAACGGAAATAATTCTTTTTTTTTGTTTGCATTGAAAATTAAAAGTATAAAATCTTTTGTTTTCTAATGTTTTAAGTAGAAGGTAAGTATTTTTATGAAAGAAAATCTTTTCTCAATATAAACATCTAGCTATTATAGAAAAAAAAAACTCAAGGAATCGAACACATTTTTTTATTCAATTATTTTTCATTGCAGATGTTTTTCTTGGTCTGACATGAATAAAAATTTGTTTTGTTACTATAAATCATCAATTTTTGTGAAGCACAACCTAAAAGTGTTGAAGTATAGGAGTAAAAATTTCCATACCTCACAGACCGTATATCAATAATGTTTCATTCTAATATATATGAACTACTTTTTTATTGCAATTCTGGAGGATTAAGTAAAAGAATATTGAAGAAATATTTTCTAAAATAGATAAAATAAATTCCCCTATGATTAACGAAAGCAACTACAATCGTATATTATATTTTAATCTCATAGGTATTGTACTAACAAATTTTTTAATAAGATTATTTTCCATCATCGAAAACATTGAACTCTAGTAATTAGTATTATTTCAATTTGTTCTATTAATATTCAATTACATAAACATACAAGACACTACAACACGATAATAATGTATGAACAATATATATATAAATGAAATTATTTATTTTGAAACGGATTCATAAGACTTTGTAAAAAATGATCTTGTAATAAACCTTGAATAAATTCTTCTTTTGATATACATTGATCTTCATTAATATCAAGTGTTTTCATTATTGTATCAGCACATTGTTCATATGAATATTTATGTAATTGATTATCATTCATTCCTAATAACTGAAACATAGCACGTAGTATAAATAAAACTTCAGCTCTATCAATCATTGAATTATGATCTAAATCATAAACATTGAATGCATATCGAAGTTTATGTTCTAATGGTGCTTCTGTTGTAGCGACATATGCAATAAGAAACTAAATCAAAATAAAATTATATACAAATTATTACTCTATTGATAAGTTATTATTTTCAAATTAATTCAATGAATTTGTATTCGATTTCATTTTACAATTGATCAGAAAATCCTATCTATTGAATAAAAACTTCTAAGGTCATATTTTGCTAGTAAATAAATCTCGATGAGATTAGAAGATGATGTTTAAAATATTTTATTTCCATAGGCGTAAGCAACAGACATATGAATATTTTATATTTGGAACGAAAAGCATTGCTAGATAAATTGTAAGATTCAATCACGTCAAAAGATACTTATGTAATTCAAGTCGAATTCCTGGCACACCAATGATAGTTTGATACTTGAATGATCGACTATCCTTTGACTTCCATTATATTAATAGTTGTTCTCTGACTGACAATCTACCTGTCGATATACCGAAGGTAGTGCAAACAAATTTACAATATGGATAGTTTGTTTGATGACATATGTCACAAATTTAATGTAAATATATCTATCAAAACAAATCTAAGTAAATATTCAAATAGCAAGCGCGCTCGTGATGGTAAGCTTTTTTTGTTTTTAGAAAATTGTAGAATAAAAGAAAATATTCTTAACACAAAATGAGATTGGTTCTAAAATAATACAAGCCGATCGTAATAGAGGAATGTATCTATATTTTTCATATTAAATATTTTTGAAGCTTATTGCGTGATGTAGATTGATGACAAGGCTTATTATTGATTAATATAACTATTGAAAGTTCCAGATGGATAATAGGACAATAAGCCGAAAATGCATCGTATTATCATTATTCGTCCGACAGAGAATGATCAAAAATAGTTTTTCAAAAATTTTTGTTTTTTTCCCATTAAAGTTTCAATACTTTATTGTTTTTCTTTACTCACGGATTCCGCAAACAAAAAACAACACGCTCAATCCTAACAATCTCACAACATCACTGGATAATTAGTTGACAATATGTGTCCAAAACATATATATTTCTTCACCGCTTCCTCTTTTTTCATTACTCTTGAAATACACGCTGCTTTCACTTATTCAATATTGCCATGAAAGAAAAAAAACCTCGAGGCTTCTCATCTCGTTCAATTTTCTATTTCCTACCATATGGTTGCCCAGATTACTACAATTATCTTATGCCATCAGCGGGATACCAAATGAATCGAACCACAATATCAGAGAGACTAATATTCTATTTGTAAAATGATTTTATCTATGACTTTTCTAGAACTGCTGTAGGAAGTAAAGAACTAATTAACAAAAAAAAACTAATAATGTTAATGAGATACTTCATTAGATATTAGCACAAGTAAACAAACAGAATAATCTCTTTTCTAAATCATTCTTTTATGAAGAAAGATTAAATTTTTATCTACCTATAACTATTACGATCTTCTTTTTTTTTGGTATGAATATTAAAGAATAAATGAAAACAAAGAAAAAATAGTCTAGTTTATTTCTACGATTTTTAATGTCGGATGAAGTATTCCATCGAGATATGAAACATTATTAGTTTTTTTTTTTTTTTTGTTAATCAATTTTTAATATAAATGAAGAATACTTAATAATGTTTGAATATGAATTCATATTTTGTCATTCTACACATGCATATAGTATTTTCTATTCTCATTAAATTCTACTTACTAATAAAATATGAATTCAAAAGCTGTTAATCACTCAAATGATGTATAGCTGCGATAAGTTGTACTCATAAAGTCTTGTTTTTTTTTTCTCAAATAACTTCATTATTGATTGAACTTTTTCAAACTAATTTATCGCAATTGGCATGAAGAATCATTAGAAAATCAGTAATATTCAATATACTAATTCCTTGAATTTCTAATCTATGTTTAGAATATTTTCAATATTGAGAATTATTAGACTTATAGTAATTGCTTTTTTTTTTGAATCTATTCTTTGATTTTGTCGAAGTTAAAAAACAAAATAGATCTCAAAATTACTTAGAGAATTGATCGGAACAAACTAACTATTTAGCGCAATCCTTGTCAGATCAAACATGCGGAAACACAATGTAATTACTATTACTAATTACAGGAAGATTGTTTTATTTTATTCTCCAGAAATGTAATAAGTAAATAATTCATCAATTATAAAAACACATTATCGATATACCGTCTTTGATAAATTCCGACTAGCGTTTTGCCAAAGTGTATAATGAAAACGAGATGTATGTCATGCCCGTAGGGAGTAGAAATTTTTTACTCCTATAATTTAACACTTCTTTTAAATTGTATTTCACAAAGAATGCAAATTTTTTGATCATTTCTGAAATACCTTTGTATTCTATTTCATGTATCTTGACTATGACTTTCAATAGAGCAAATAACTGATCATAGTTGATAGAGGATAATTTACAAGAACTATATTTTTAATCAAGAAAAATATATATCATCTTTGACATTATGTTCTAAGAATCGATATATCCCTATTTAAAACTGTAACTATTAATCAAAGTATAAAAACAAAACATTTCTAGAATTATATTACTCAATAGTTTTTTAATTACTTTTATTTATTTTAATATCTTAATAAAAATTCAATGTATATACCTATTTATGTAAAAAGAAAAAAACATAATATTACTTGATTAAATTCAATGAATTGTGAAAGTTATTTGGGAAATCTATTAGGATATATTTTGTATGTCATTGTAAATCAGCAACTATTTATTCTGAATAAGAATAATAATGTTATTTATTAATCCACTTCAGTGATTCATTATAAAACTAGTCTATTATTAGAATAGATTATATCATTAGAGAAAATTGAGTTTCGAATTTTCTGTCTTTTTTTTTTTTTACTTTTGGGAATTGATTCTATTGAAAAGACGAAAAAGTATTTTTAATTATAATCAATAAGCCTATTCGAATAATGTTTAAAAGAAAAGACTTACTTCAGAAAAACTAATACCATGATCACCATCTAAATCAAATGCACGGAAGATATTTTCACTTAAACGTTTAACATTTTCATCTGGTCGAAGTTCTTGATAAAATTTACAAAATTGTTCTTTATTCATTGTTCTTGAACCTGGATCACATTGTTGTAAAAAACGTTGTTCCCATGCAATAATATCATCTCGTTTTAATTCAGTATATTTTGCTATTGATTCATAAACATGATCATCCAGTTTACTTCGTGTTGAACCCATTCTTTTTTTGTTTTTGTCTAAAAAGAAAATTCTGGTTATGTTAACTTAACTGATGAATAAAACACGTTACTACAAAAATTTAAAAAAAAAAAACTTTTTCACTTAGAAGACTTATCAAATGTATAGAAGTACTATTTTTGTCTCCCACTTTTCTTCTCCGAGAATGATTATTTGCATCTATGTAATGCATAGTGAGAATTGACTGGAGTTTTTCTTTTTGCTTCGTCTTTTTTGGTTTTCTCGACTCTTTTTTTCTTCCTATTGATGACAGAGAGAAAAAAAAGTTTCTCCATTCTCTTGGAAAATTTTTCATTCTGTCCTTTTTCTTCTAGTTCACTTAATAGACAAAACTAATATATTGAAGAGTTTTCTCGACCTCTACATCATACAAATATAATCCATTTGTTAATCAAAAAAAAAAAAAAGAAGAATACTAGACATGTGAAAAAGAAATGACAGAAACAATGTATTTATATAGTTAACATGACACGCATTTCGGAAACAATAATCTTTATATATAGATAAAGAAAAGTAAAGATTCCGTTAGAAAATAGTAGCCTCGAAAGAAAGAACAAAATGTAATTGTATGAACAGGTAAATCTAATATTAGGAATTATTAAAATTAACTTTTTGTGCATGTTATCGTTATTAAATGTCTAAGTCGATCTGATTCATTATATGAGCATCAATATTAAAAAGAAACTTTCTCTTATGGTCCAGATAATAAATATCGACTAATAAATCATATTCAAGAACATATTATTTTATTGAATGTTTACTTAGTTAATCAAATGAACACAAGACTTTTGCATGAAATATCAACATGATTTGTATGCATTCAGATTAAAAACAAGTACGTCATTTTTTTTTCAAAAAATAAAAAACAAAAGAGAACATTTATTAAAACATGACATTAGTGATTGTTCTCAATAAAAACAAAAATATAAAGCATGCGATAAGGGAATTGTGCAGAAAATATAAAAGTATATAGAAATATATTAATAAATCTTTATATTTTAGAGGCAGATTGTTTTGATTATAGAATTACTGATATGCTAAACACATTTTAGCCTTTGATAAAACAAAAGAATAAAAGTCAATATTATATCTATTCGAAAAAAAAAGAATTTATATATATATATATATTTTTTTTTTTGCATTAAAAGATTATTTGAAATTTAACTGAAATAACAATAATATTGTTGAAATATTTTAAATAAGATTGTCAAGAGAAAAAGAAAAATATGTTTTTTTTCCAAAGACGATTAATTATGTAAGCATTCAATTGACACTCATTGTCATATGACTTATCAAATACATTGACATTCATCATTCATAATGATTCATATGGTACCTTTTTGTTGTTGTTTTTTTCAGACAAATTGTAAGAAAGTATTATTCGGCAATGATGTGATTTAATTTGAGATCTTTCCATATGATAGCAGATACTGAACGGTGTCAATAAGGTTTAGACAGCTAGAGAATATTTCAAACTTTTTCCTTGAAATTCTAATGGTTTGAGTATAGGTGTGCAGGATTGAGTAAACGGCGTACTCTCGTACTTCATGTAGTTCTACCAAACTCCCTGAACTCTGAGAGCACATGAAGTTCAAACCAAGATGTAAACGATGTCCTCCTATCTTCCACGGAGTACAAAAAGTCTAAGAGTACAGTAGGAGTATAGTTTTATGACTACAAAAAGTGTAGACCTAAATCCAAGAAGATAACAACGTAGTCTCGTATTTCTCATACTTCCCCTATACTCTTGTACTCTGTATACTCCATGGAGTACGAGAGTACACTATTTCCTCCTTACGAGGGAAGTATCCGAAGTGATTCACTGCTTTTGAGCTCATATTTTGGGCATATAGAGGAGACCTCTAGACTAGAATAATCTTAAAACGATTCGGGTCCATAGGCCTTCTCTACAGAGTTATAGTTATTTTACTTGAATTTTAGCCTATGGCACGGTATATAAAAACAAATCGACTGGGGAGTATTTCGATTTGAAATTTCGTCCACAGATAGGCCTACTTTTAATTAGAATGCTCTGAAAATTTCAGCTCAAAAGAATGTTTCCTCCGTAAGATATTGAATTTTCAAAAATCACTCGGATCCTGTAAAAGCTACGAGAATCTCAAGTTTTATCGATATTCAATATCTTGCAAAGGAAACATTCTTTTGAGCTGAAATTTTCAGAGCATTCTAATTAAAAGTAGACCTATCTGTGGACAAAATTTCAAATCGAAATACCCCCCAGTCGATTTGTTTTTTATATACCGTGCCATAGGCTAAAATTCAAGTAAAATGGCTATAACTCTGTAGAGAACGCCTATGGACCCGACTCCTTTTAGCATTATTCTAGTCTAGAGATCTTCTCTATATGCCCAAAGCATGAGCTCAAAAGCGGTGAATCACTTCGGGTACTTCTCTCGTTAGTTTTTTTTTTCATTATTGATTAATGTAGCCAGTGTGTCATAATAAATGGCTGATTTTTTTAATATCTAGTACGTTGATTTTAAAACCAAAATATATTAAAAGATGTAGCATGAAACAACTTTCGCATGGTCGAAATTTGATCGTTCAAAGTCTTGTCCATTTTGAAAACAAAAAAGTGCAACTATAAAATAAACGATCTTATGTAAAATGTAGAGCTTTTCACGTTGCATCTCTTAGTATATTTTAGTTTTAAAATAGATAATAAGAAAAAGAAATACAAAAAATCGACCATTTATTATGAGACGCCCGTTATATGTTTCATCTTCGTACATGAAATAGAATTTTTCAAATTGTTGAACAAGTATTTTTATATCAATTTTTGTTATGTCAATAAATCAATACTTGCTACTGCATCAGATATGTTTGTTTTTGTGTACTCAAAAAGTGAGTACACTCTAGAATCGGTCAGTATGTCCGGCTGGCCGTTAACACGATAACTTTTGAAAGGAGAGTCCAATCGCGATGAGATTTTCTACACAGTTCAGTCTTAACAATGTCTCGGTCGAGTTCGAAGATGAGAAGAATTGGCTGAATCATTCCTGAGTTATTGCAAAAATACTCATTTTTTCCTATGGCTTCCTATGCGAAAATCGACCCATCCTCGCTTTCGTAAAAAACTTTTCCTATCATACTCAAAATAAAACCCCAACTATTATATACCATTCGATAGAGAATTTCACGAGCTACGAAATGGTACATAAAACATAAGGAAACAAGAAAGTTAACTTACCTATTGCAAAGATAATTAAACGGAATTCGGTTCTCTGTTTGTCCACGCTCTAATTAATCCATAAATAGAGCTCTATCTTCCGATCACAGAGATGATAGTTCAAGGTTTTCTGGGATAGAGAACTCGAATCTGTGTTCCATTCGTCTCGAAATTCCATTGGTTGAGCAGTGATCAATAGAAATCAAGTTATAGGAAAAACGAGTTTCTTAGGGTAAATCAAGGTGAATAGTTCAAATCTGAGCTGTATCTGCCTCCAAATCCTATTGGTTGAGCAGTAGCCAATAGAAATCAAGTGTTTATAGAAAAGATTTGCCAGGACAATGTTGATGTCGACACATTCTAGAATGACTCCTCTGTCTCATTCACTTTTTGAAGTACATATAACTCTCGGATTTAAATCCGAGGTTTCCGCATTTATTATTTTTATTTAGAACTGATGTTTAGAAATGAAAAAAGACACCTTTCTTTCAACAAAATCGGAGATCCTAACAAGCTTCATTCACCATTTTCATCACGACAAGAATGAAGATTCACAATATCTGATGTATATACATCGATCATACATACTCGTCTTTGTACAATATATATTATGATATTCTTCGAAATTCTTTTGCAATAATTTGTGTTCAATAAATTATTTACTCTCAACACTCAAACACCTCTGATTGTCAGCCAATGGTGGATCTTTGGGAGTCATCAAATGTAAATTTAGTTACTGGTGAGAAATCGAAATAGAAAGTTGCCAAAACGTGAGCGTGTTGCTTGTAGAGATGCTGTATATATCAATATACAATGATATATAACTAAGGATCCGTGTAGACTACCATTTTAGTCTGAAAGTAATAGTCTTTTTTTTAAAATTCAGATTGAAATAAAATAGGCCATTATATGCGTATTCATGGTGTTTCATGAAACAGTTATAAAATGTGAGAATTGTGTTCGCGATACGCATAATTGAGTATTCATTAACTATTGGATACTTGTACTCTACTCAGAGTTCGAATACTTTATTTAAAATTATTATTCTAAATCAAATAAAATATGAACAAAGGGATATTCATGAGTCAGAACATTATCATTCACTGTTAAAAATAGACAACCGAATAAAAGATAGCTTTTTCAATGAGACACATGCTTTGGTATTTTCAATAAATGGAAATCTGCTAGGTTTCATCTATGTAGGATTTTCTTTGATTTTCAAATCTAAGGAAATTCATACTTAAGATTATTGTAATTTATATGATTGAATAATAACTTTCATGTTTATTTATCACATTTCTTAAATACACACGTCATAAAATTTACATAAACAATCTACACTAACTGATTCTAGATGAAAACTTTTTATAGTCAATCAACGTTGGAAATGCTTCCAGATGAAATTTTGCTGAAAGTATGCAAATATTTATTGTGTGCTGATATTCTTCAGTCATTTATGGGACTAAATTATCGAATAACAGACATGGTCGCTCAATATCGTCATCATGTTTCATTTTATAAAGCATCTATTTTAACATCTGATTATTTATATATAAATGTTCTTCCTCAAATTGGTTTTCATGTTCGATCATTAGTTATTCATCGTAATTATTCTTGTTTACAAGATGAATTATTTATCGAACATTTTGGAAAGAAAATGTCGATGATATTTCCTAAATTAGAAAGAATTAGTCTTACTTATTATGAGCATGATACATTACTTATTTTTCTTGATACTTTACATGATTTGAATCATTTGAATGAGATCCGTTTATATGATTTCTTTGATAATCCAACTTCGAATCAAACAATAACCGTTCGATCACTATGTCAAGCAAATAATCATCGGTTTACGACGATACTAGTAGATGACCGATCGAGCTGTTTGCATTTCGATGATAATGATCGATACTTAAATGTTCTTCGACTGCGTATCAATTTGACAAGTGTCATTGATTTACCGGCTCTTTTTGCAACTGTTCCCAATGTTCACTATTTAGATGTAGTAATCAGTGAAGAAAGTGATTATTCTAAATTGTTGAATGAAATGAAATTTACTCCTCTTCTTCATCTCATCGAATTTCAATTAAAATCACTTAAGCACGGTTGGGGATTAGAAGAATTATCTGTATTACTTGTCCAACTACCAATCGTACAAAATCTGTTACTTTCTCTCGCCACTTTTGATAATCGACTTGTCGAAGATAATATCGTTCTTTCCATACTTCCTTCTACTGTTCAACAATTTAACTACGTCATTCGCTACTTCTATGATTCTGAATTTGATGGAATTGATGAGATTATTACTTCTTGGTCACCATCAAATCCAATAACCTGGTGCTTAAACGATAAATCCTTGTTTCTTCATAGTTTACCTTGGCGCTTTCGTCACATAGAATTTACTTTGTCACACAGTAAAATGGTGTCATGCTCTCCAAATACTGCAACTGTTTATGAGAGGAACGTAGAACAAGTCAATATTTGGGTTGATAAAAATTATACTTTGACAAGATCTTTGTCAACAATATTGCAATGTCGTCAAGCAAGAATAATTACCATTTATGTGGTAGATGAGGATGAGACTATGAAAGGTATGTATGTCTAACAAAAACAACGCGAATATACACATGACTAGAAAAATGAATCAAACCTTTAGCAGAAAACATAAAAAAATCATCATTTTAGGCATCAGAGCATTTGAAAAATTGCGATGCGGCATAGATCGACCGAAAGGAAAAATGTCTAATGGACTAACATCCAAGTGGACAAAATAAAGAAAACGTCGAAACGAAAAAATTTCGAAAAAAAGAAATGTATTAATTTGATGTAATCGATGCTTGCTTCTCATGTAACGGAGATGAAAGAACTGAAGTCATGATAATATTTGTTTTCGAAATTTTTCCTTTCCGTCGCACTACAGCCAAACAAAACTTCTAACTCGAAGAAGAAAAGCAAAAATCATCTTTATTAATAGCTTTAACATCTCACAACGGCTACTTGTAGTAGGTATTTTAGAAAATCATATTCAACATACCAATGCGAATGTTTTTTTTTAATTCTTCATATTTTATCATAGCTTAAGATTAGCACTGCTTGTGAAATTCATATATTATTCTAACAAAATCATTTGATTATTTTCAGAAGAACAACAACAACTTCCAGTGTCTCACCTTCCGAGGTTATCTCGATTGGTTCAAGTCTTTTTGTTTCAATCAATACCATCTGATCTCCATCTTTTCTCATTTATTCTTAATGTTGCACCTAATCTTTTTCGTTTGGATTTACCTTTTGACTGCTTATGGAAATTAGTTGAAGATCAACAAACACAAAATCTCCTTGGTCAACGCATTACTTCACTTAATATCTACAAAAATGCAACAGAAAGATCACTAATAACAGTTAATGAAGAACACATACCTATCATAGCTTCTGTATTTCCTCGAGTTCGTGATTTGTATGTTGATGTGATACATTTAGCAAGTAGTACAACAATGATCTCGAACAGAAATACTCTAGAACATACTGTAGTAGAAAACTTATCCGTGGAATCAACTCAACAGAAACATGAAGTTGTTTCACCATTATCAAATGAATCGATGCTGTTATGTCTGTTCAAACAGTTCAAACAACATAAACTCACTAGTTTATATATTGATGGACATTTTCATGAAGAGATTAAAACAAATACAGAACAATGGTTACGAAATAATACTATTCTTTATGAACAACAATTCAAAGTTGTTTATTCTAGTGAATGGAATCGAATACTAATTTGGATGTGACATTACTTGTATTATGCTTTTAAACAAGAAATATTCTTTTTTTCATTTTAAAATCATCAAAATATGCTATTTTAGGAACATAATAAATCGACTTCTTTTTCATATTCGCTAGAAATCTTGTGTTTGTTTTCCATTTACGTGTACATATAAAGAAAACATTGGCAATCTCACATAAAACAAAGACAAATTTTAGAGTCCATAATATTTTTACTGTGTATAATGAAATGTAAAAAGTTCTCTGGTAATGACAAGGGTGTGGGTGTGGATGTGAGGTGTGGGTGTGGGTGGGTGTGGTGTGGGGTGGGGTGTGGGTGTTGGGTGCGGCGTGGGTGTGGGGTGGGGTGTGGATGGGTGTGGGTGTGGGTGGGTGTGGGTGGGTGTGGTGTGGGGTGGGGTGTGGGTGGGTGTTGGGTGGGGCGTGGGTGTGGGGTGGGGTGTGTATGGGTGTGGGTATGAGAGAAGGGAAGAAGCCCACACCCACACCCACACCTACACCCCACACCCACACACCCACACCTACACC
>CAJNOL010001252.1:0-38785 GCA_905250125.1 Rotaria sordida | reverse complement strand
ATTTATCGATTTTTTGAACTAGAACCAAAGGAAATAAAATGTTAACTATATGGTTCGATAGAGTAGTCGATGCTCTATCCAACTGTATCAAAATAAGAAATCTCCAATGTTCTACATAAATACAGCAGACTACACAAAACTATTAAAAATAACGTAATCAACCTGTAGAACCCCCAAGTGACTCTAATGAAAAAAGAATCCATTGTACATCAGCTAAAACAACATACGCAACTCTAACAATGTTCAAGAAACAAATGAAAGACTCAAATGGTGTAAAGATCGTAAGAGCACCAATACTTCTTTCCATATATGATAAATTGTCGTTTTTCTACATCAAAGCTTGACGAGTATCAGGACTTATTATTCCAGTCGGTACTGCACTTACTCATTTTTACGAGAGCACCCAAATCCGTATCCTCAATCTCACAACAATTTTGAGACAACTACTATGCACCACAAAAACTATGACATCACTTTGTGAACTCTTCCATCATTTCAACTTTCTTATTCTCACACATAGATACTAACAACACTGAACCTTAGCTGCAAGGAAAGGGTATGGGTGTGAGTACTGTCAAAGAATAGGCCTCGCACACCCACATCCAAAAACAATTATGTTAATTATTAAGATGATGTACATGTAACGTAGATTTGATAAATAAAATATAATAAAACAAAAAATCCTTTGTCTTCCTCGCTTTTTCAATTGTGATCACTTATAGTGCTTACTGTGTGGTATGTTGGAGCCTCATAGTATGATTTAATTAATCTCGTAGAGAATCAAATCGTGAATCTTTCAAAAACAAAAATGATCAAGGTTTGACGATGAATGTTAATACTGAAAAAAAATACTAAGACGGATATTTATTTTGATGCAACATTTACACGAAAAACTAAGCATTAAAAATGACTACAAAAATTTCTAAATTAATTAAAATCTGTATTCAATTTTTTTTTTTGTTTTTTTTTTTTATCTATTATTTACAAATAGCAGAAGACAAGCACCATGGATTCCACAAAAAAACATGCATGCAACAGTAAAAAAGAAAAAAATATATATCCTTCTGGACAAAAATAGTGTCACTAGATATTTCCAACATATCATTATTTTGAGAAAAAATAATTACATATTCGGATAGTCCGTGGAATTCTGTACATTTTGAATTGCACTTGTTTGCTAAAAATACATTGAAGCATAGTGAACGCGCATCCTCATCGTCAGATTCCTCGGAAATGCATCTTTTACTTCTTCTTGATTCATATACACCTCACACTTACACTCTCATACAGCTACCCATGAATGGTTTATCCAGTAATCAAATAAGATGTATGGATACTTATCTCCTTGTCAGTCCTAATCTTAATATTACTACAAGTGGTTGGTCTATGATGAACCACTTTGTACAAAGATATAATCTAAATTTTCAACAATATCTGACCTAGAAATGTAATACATGGGTACATTAATAATACTTGAAGTATTTGTTATCAAATAATTCCAAATGTTCCTATATTCAAAATAAACTTAAAAATATGAATGAAGAAGGAGTAAAAAAAAAAGCGCATTTCCGTGGAACCTGACGATAAAGATGCGTTCACTATGCTTCAATTTATTCTTAACGAACAAGTGCAATTCAAAATGTACATATGTAGAGAATTCTACGCACTATCCTAATATATAATTACTTTTCTCAAAATATTGATTTATAATGATGATATGTTGAAAATATCGAGTGACACTATTTTTGTCTAGGATGATATATATATATATATATTGCTAATTATTTGAATTTGTTGTTTGATCTTCTGGTAAAGTTGTTGTATTTGGAGCAAGAATTTTACGTAATAATTCATCTCGAAGACATCCTTGAATAAATTCATTTCGAAGAATAATATCTATTTATAAGAAAAATAAAACGTCATATTTAAAAAAAGAAAAAGACAAACAATCAGGAAAATCTTATTAACCATCTTTATCTTTATTTAAACGTTGCATTATAAGTTCAACACGTTTTTCTGGTGATTTAAGACCAGCTCGATCTTCTTCATTAGCTAAATCATACATAGCTTCAATTATTTTAATCATATCTTTTCGATTAATTTGTCCATCTTTATTTTGATCTATAGAAAAAAAAAATTGTTTTTTTCTTTTCTTCTTTATAAAATAAAATTCATAATTTACCATAAATACCAAAAGCTAATTTTAATTTATCTTCAAGATTTCCATGTTGAGATACATCAACAGCTAATCTTCAAAAAGAAAAATTTCTTTTTTTAAATATTGAAAAATAAATCATTCTAATCTTCATACAAAAATTCTGTAAAATCAATCGAATTATTATTGTCTGTATCAAATGCTTTGAATACAAAATTACAATATTTATCAGCTTTACCTTCTGGATAGAATCTCTATTTAATAATATATATATATATATACACATATGAAATTAATTTTTAATTTCAATACATACTCTATAAACATTAAGAAATTGTTTTTTATCAAGTTTACCCATTGGACAATCTTTAAGAAAACCAGAATGCCATGCTAGAATTTCTTCTTCTGTATATTGTGTATTTATTTTTAATGTTTTCAAATCTTCATTAGTTAAAATAGTCGGATCTTTTTTTTCGTTACCACTCGTTTTATTACCCATAGTATTAAAAAGAATCTAAAAAAACAAAATTTGTTTTTTTCTTTAAACCTTTTGTCAAACACAATTTAAAAGAAATGTTGAAGTATAGGAGTAAAAATTTCTTGTTACTACTTCCTTATTGTACATTTGAAGAAATATTTCTAAAAATCAATAGAATAGAATATTAGCAACAGCAACTACATTGTGTTTTACATTTTAATCTGACAAGAATTGTGTTAACAGATTGATATTTTTTCTTTTCATTGATAAAAGTTTCAAATGAAATATTAGTGTAGAACAATTCATAAACTTAATGATTTTCAAGTATTAAATCAAACTAACGATGTTCAGCTATTTTTAAATGAGCGAGTCTAGTGTAGAGACCTATAGAGTCATGCTTTTTTTGACTCCGAAAATTAGTGATAGATTACATGTTCGGCAATATTATGTAATTTAAGGTCGTGTGAAGATGACAACACGAGATCATTAAGATTGGACATTAGTCCTTGTTACGAAGACTGGTGAGCAAAACAATGAAGAAAATCGTTCCGTTTTGCTGTGGACAAATGAAAATTTTACAACACTTGGAAGTCATCTTTCATTCTTCCGCCCAGGGGTGGAACCGGTTGAGAAATATTAAAACGGTCCGGTCCGGCCGGTTGAAAAATCCTACCGGTCCGGTCCGGCTGGAAACTGGCCGGTTGGAATCACATGTCCAACCGGTGAAATTCCGGTGAAAATCGGTTAAAAACCGGTGGAAAAATGTCGAATTTTTTTTTGAAAATCAATTTTTAGAAAAAATGGCTCCAAATATGAAATAGTTTAAGGCGCATGTAAAAGGCACTCATCATAATAAATCTTTTTAAAGAGAACCTCAGAAAAAACGATTAATATAACATATATTTTGAGTACTTTTTCACGTATTCTGACAGAAAAAACATGTGATGCCTTAGTTTTTATGGTCAAAAACAGAGTTAACAAAGAAGATTTTTGAAAACTTTCAACCGGTAAAATTCCGGTCTTTACCGGCCCGGTTGATTTCTTCAACCGGTCCGGTCAGGTCCGGTACCGGTTTGCCGGACCGGTTCCAACCCTGCTTCCGCCCACTCGGGACATCAGTGGCTCCGACGGAGTCTGATGCAGAACTCTAATCTAGTGATCGACGCTTTTCGTATGATCTGAGTTACTGAACACCTCGTTTTATCCTATAGAATTGATTTGTCAGAGTTCTAATTCAGACTTTGTAAGGTGAAATGGCAATCTTAGAAGTTTTTCAGCAATGCGAATCATCAGATCTCACTCATTGGAAAGGAGTTGTATGATTGAAATCAGCTCAGTTAGTCAATATAGAATTGTCACACAAAGACATATACTGAATCTGAACTCGAGCTCCCGTTCTATTCGCTCAATTCAAACAGTTTTAAGTCTTTCTTGAAGTATATGGACGGTGATGAAAGTATCCTAAGGTTCGGATATTCTTGAACATTGTTGAATTTTTTCTTCAATTTTTGGTTCATTTATTTTATTGTGTAGAAGACCTGTCATAGCTAACAGTGAAATTCTATCTTTTGGCTTACTTCTACTCTATTTTATTAATAAAATTGAAAATGATTAAATTCAAACTCCAACGATTCAGGTTTGATGTATGTCTATGAAATTTGCTAAGACAATATTGGAATTCGGATTTTGTGTATAGGTGAATTCATTTTTCACCGAGACGAAAATGAAATTTTAACGTTTAATAAATCGAAAAAGTGAAAGAAGAATAAAATCATTAGAATATCGTAAAAATAGTTCTTTTTATTTGTCTTTTAAATCAAATCTCGCATTTGTTCACAATAACTACATATACATCCACATAAAATATAATTAGATTTATCTTCTTTCTAATAAATATGTTAACATAATATTCAAGCTTCATTTCTCGGTTACAATGAATATATTTAAAATGTAGAAGAAAAATATAATTGCAAAATACCTCACATACAATACGCACAGAAGAAGAAACGACAGAAGAAAAAAAACAAAAGAAACATACATACGTGTGTGTATATATCTATATATATATGTGCGAGAAATGATAGAAAAGACACATCAATAAAAGAAGATTGTTGAAACCTTATATATATGTATATAGTATGAAAACAATTATATATATATGATATGTACCGAATGCTATAGTTTGGTATGCCAAGGTTTTGTATACAACTCATATTTAGACTCTTCTTAATTATTTTTTTCCTAAAGGACTGTTAGTAATATGGTAGACATACCTTAAGGACAAATAAAATGAAACAAATAAATAAGAATTATATACTAAATTATTTGTCCGTATAGAATACTAATCATAATTAAGCTAACAAAAAGAAACTTACAATATCTATTACTACCAACGGAACTAGAAGAATAAAAGAAATAAATTGCTCCACTTCATACAAAACATCAGAAAGATTTTCTCTCATTTGTCTAGTGTCTTTTTTCTTTTTTTTGTATAAAAAAAAAGAGTTTGTTTATTTTGATCGGTTATAACATCATCTCATCATCAACGCTTGTTGAATCGTTATTTTAATAGATGTAGTCTTTCATGCATGCATATGTTGTGATACACGCTTGCAAAACAATCTGATTGACAGTTATTATGATTGTTATTAATCAAATATGACATTGTGAATCATCTGTTAATTGAATATACTAAAATTTGACATAAAACATATTATTACTTGTCATATGAAAAAAAGAAAAGAAAAAAAGATCTCAATTGATATTTTTCTAAGATATATATAAAAATACGATGTTTATAATAAGAATATTTTTCAAAATATAAGAAAATAGAGAGTAATTCAATTAATGAAAAATTTTTGTCTGTAATAAATTTCTTGGAAATTATGTTAGTCAAGTCGTACTGTACTTATAAATTAAAATACTTGAATCTGTAACATTAATTTCTTCTATAAAAAAAAAAAAATCAATGAACATTCAAAACGAATATTAGATTTTCATGTTATGCTCAAAATAAAAGAACTCGCGAAGCAAGATTCGTAAAAATTTCTGTTCAATCATTCAAATTTTTACTTTATCTTAATGTTCTATTGGATAAAATCCTTAGTGAACTTTGCTAGAAAATAAGAAAAAAAAAAGTTTAACAATTGAATCAAAAGTTTTCAGACAAAATATTTGTTTATTTTTGTCTTCCTTGAAAGTATTTTCGAAGAGTCAAAAGCTACGAATTAGTATTATTCACTTTCTGAATATAGGTTCAGAAATTTTATTTCAATATTTATTCGAAATTAATGATGGAATTATTTTAAAAAATCCAAACAAAAAAATTAGATTGAATGATAAACCAATAGGCTTTTATTAATCCCTATAAATTCTTTTTCGAAGCTATCAAAAAGATTTTTTCTTTACAAAATTTTTCCGTTGAACTATACTATGACTTTTATCTAAGTGAAACTATTGATATTTTGTCAAGAGCTTCTTTCTATGCAAAACAATTTTTGATCAAAAAGACGTAGATTTTATAGGATAAATTCTGATCTACAAGATGATAAATAAATAAAAATTTCAAGTTTTAGTTTCGAATTACAATAATAAAAATACAAAAATTTTCTTATGTAAAATCATTTTTGAAAGATTATTTTATTAATCTTGAACAAAAACTTCGACAAAAATTTCTAACAAGTAAAAAATTGTACAAACATCTTATTTCAAAAGCTTTGCTGATCATCCTTATATGGAAACAATTGGTTTTTTTGATTTCATTTTCCGACAAGAAATGTCAAGTTCGATCGTTATTTTTTGCGTTATATCATTACAATGGCGTAGTAGTGATTTGAATAGAAGAAGAATGTATAACTTTTATCGAACATTCTTTGATAAGAATAGCTTAGACGAGACGAGGTCATCGTGTTTTTATTTTCGGACATTGTTTTTCATGCAACAACATAAAAGCTTAATATCCTATACAACAACTGTTGTAATATTCTTTACAATTGTATAATTATAAACACATTAGAAAATGTCAAAATTTCTCTGTAGAATGGCAGCTAAATTTTTCAATCTACAATGTCTATAGACAAAAAAAAAAAGAATGACTGGCCATCTTCATACATTATTAAAAATATGAGACTGTAAATCGTACATTTCTATTCAGATTAGATTTTTTTTTTCAGATCATTAATTTACCGTTTTGCAGCTGTTAATCAAAGATACTTATCACAAAAAAATATGCTTTATATTCTAAAATCATCAATTTATTAAGTACATAACAATGCTTCTTTATTTTTCCATATGTTGAATAGTTTTGTCACGTAAAATTGATAGAAAACATGTTTTTATAGAACTTGATGAATGTTATTCATGTTGAAATAATTACTTTCATTCTGAATCTAATAGTTAAGATGAGAGCAATATTTTATCCAGATTTTTCTCTTCCATATGAACGATTTCAAACTTCTGGAGGAGGCAAAAAACGATTTTTGTTTTGTTTTTTGTCAGTCATAGGCACTAATTCAATCTTCGATGGAATGCTACCACTGCCTCAACTCCTACGATGAATGATAAAATATTTAATCAGAGATATCAACAAATCTCATAATTTACATTCACACACGCAATTCAAGCAGTTGATTGTTAGACAAGAGTAAAAAAAGATTGGAATGTTGTTCTATTCTGGTTGAAATTATGATATGAAAATTTTATATGTAGCAGTTCTATGTATCCTATGAACTTTTGTGTTAAAGAGTAAAGCTTTAGAATAAAACAAAAAATAATGTATATGCTATTCTTACATGATTTCTCGATTGACGACATCTAGCAAATCTAGTAAATGGTTCGATATTTTTCACACCAGTCAACTAAAATGTCAATATTAAAAAAAATTTCTTTTATTTTTTTATTACTATATACTCATAAAAAAGTAGAAATTAATATAAAAATGAACGAAATTATTTTACAATTATTTTTAGTATGACATCTTTATATACAAATCGTCAATTAATATTTGCTGATGATAATAATGATAAAAAATCAATATCTGTTAATATATTAGAGGTGTTTTTTTCATTGAATATGAATAAACAAAATTTATGTTTATTCGAATTTTTTTTTTTAAGTAGACATTTGATACATCTTCATCATATGGTCTTTATCTTTGGCCATGTTCACCTATACTTGCTCAATATATTTGGTATAATCGAAATGATTTTCTAGGCAAAAATATTCTAGAGGTGTTGTTTATTTCAAAAAGAAAAACAACTCGATGATTATTATTATTATTTTTTTTTTGTGTTTATAAAGATTGGCGCAGGAACATCATTACCTGGTTTAGTTGCAGCTAAAATTGGTGCTCCAAATATAATCTTATGTGATAATCCTAAAGTTGATAAATGGTTATCATTAATACATGAAACAATACAATTAAATAGTATGATAGCTGATCGTATTCATATTGAATATCTTGATTGGTATAATGAAAAAAGTATTGATGAACTTATTAAAAAATATTTTCCATCAAATATTGATATTATACTTGGTTCAGATATATTCTTTCATAAAAAAGGTAGACGAAAACAAAAAAAAAAAAAAAGAAATAACAAAATTCAATTTTTCGTTTTGTTTTTTCTATTAGATAAATTTAATATTAATTTTTAGATTTTGAAACAATAATTGCTTTGCTTGATAAATTTTTTACATATGGACATTCATCTTTAAAATTTCTTGGAACTATAGAACAACGAAGGTATATATATATATATAAATCTTTTAATCTCTTTATTATTTCTTTGGTTATATAGTCGAAGTACAATGTTGAAATTGAATCATCTTATTGATATATGGAATATGAAGCTAGATATTATACCATTGAATGATTTCAATGGAGATACAATTTACCCAAATATTATTGCTGGTCATGACATTCTTCTTTTTTCTATTGTAAAAAAAACCATATAAAAAAAATGAGGTGATCATTTTTTAAAAAAATATATATATTATTTCAAATGTTGACAAAATAAGGATTTAAGATTTATGTCTATTTGACAGAAAGGAATAAAAGGAAAGAAGAAATACAATGAGTTCTACGTATATTATAGCGAGTCAGTCGGAGGGGGAGGGGGCGGACAAATTGAGAGGAAGAGAAGAAGGCGAAGAGGAAAGAGAAGAAGCAGCTAAAAGACGGACGTGACAAACAAATGAATAAGAGAAATGTATGGTTCGATGTTTAGACTCGATACTGATTGGTCGGCTCCTTTATGGCGATCAAGAGAATGATGAATGCGTAGTAGGCACAGCTGAAGATGAGACCATACTAGTAAAAAAAAAAAAAAAAAAAAACTACAAACCATAATTTTCTTTCGGCAGAAAAAAATGTTCTAGTTTACTCATTTATATAGTAACGATACTTATTAAATATAATCATCTTGACGACTTAATTTACGTCATTTCATATCTTTATATATCGATCTAACGATTGATATAATCTATTTTGATTAAAACAAAAAAGAAAAAAATACAATAAATGTATCAATTGTTAATTTTAACATTTATTTATTTAATTACAACAATTAATTCAAAATGTATTTGGTATGAAAGTATACGTCCTGGTTTTAATCAAGTTTATTTACATGGTGAACCAAAACCATTATCATCAAATGATGTTCATCTATTAAATGAGATGTGTCCTCATATGGCAACACATTCAGGTTAATATTTCTTTAGGTTTTTTTTTTTAATAGATTTTTGTTTTTTTTAGGTGTTTCACCTAATTTATGTTGTGATAGTAAACAATTAGCTGAAATGCAAAAATCTAAATATATGTTAGATAATGTAATTGGTCGTTGTCCATCATGTTATTTTAATTTATTACATATATTTTGTGAAATGGCTTGTAGTCCTCATCAAGATCAATTTTTATGGCCAATAGATCTTATAAATATGACTCGACCAGATGAAAATGAAAATGAAAATATTCAATCAGATGATCGTACACGAGAAGATTGGGCTTTACCAGATTATGTCGATCCAGAAGAAGAAAAAGAAGACGATGACGAAGAAAAAAATAATGTAAAAGTAACACAAAAACCAATTGAATTAGTTAATGTTGTTCGAAAACTTCGATACTATATATTAGAAAAACAAGCGAAAGATTTTATTGAATCTTGCTGGTAATTTTTTTTTTTGTTTTTTAATCTTTAAATTAAATTTGTATTTTATATGTTTTACAGGAGTGTTCGTATGAATTTTCAATATGCAATTGATATTCTTTGTGGATCAACAAATCGTTTATGTGATCATAAAAAACTTTTTAATTATATTGGTTTACAAAATACACAATCACCAATTAAAATTGAATTTATTTTTGTTAATGAAACTTATTATGATAAAGAACTTAATCGAACATTCCAACCATTACAAGGATCAATGTTTACTTGTGATCAACCAGTTATTTTACCACATATTTCAAGACAAAAATGCACTTGTATGGTATGTAATAAGTTATTTATTATTATTGTTTTTTTTTTTGATAATCTTAAGAATAATTCAAATAATAGAAGATATTTTATCTTATAAAAAAAAATTACATGAATTTTATTTATTATTTTTCTCATATTTTAATGTATTAAACATGTTTGTATGTAATATGATCAGAATTTATCTGTCATGTACGATATCTATTATGTGACGGGCAATAGGCATTTTTTTTTACCTTCGGAGTAGGCGTTACTTTTGAAATTTGATATGTTATTCATGATCACGATCTCAAATCTGAAGGAGTCATATACATCCATCTAATAATAAAAAAGTATGTATTTTCATTCACGATAAACAAAATAATATATTATTGATATGAAGATTATATTTTGATAAATATTTGTTTTAATATATGAGTTTTATATATATATATATTAGAGAAGAAAAATGTAAAATAAAAAAAAGTTTTTCAACTTGAAATTATTTCTATAGGTTTTATGATTATAAAAATTCTTCAAATATTTCAAATTGATGATTTTTCTTGAAAATCTAATCAATTTTTTGAACATCAAATATCTCTCTCTCAGTGAAAACTTTCAGATAACAAAAAAAAAAAAACTCATTTGCTGGTCCATACCTTGTACAGGATGTAACGAAATTTCTCAATAAAAAACAACTAACTAGATTCAATCTAAATAGTGATTTGAATAGCCCATGAGTTGCTGTATCGAATAGAGTATAAGTTAGAATTAGAAGAAAAATTTTTCAAAATGCTGAAGAATTATGATTTGAGATATCAGAAGAACTTAACGAAAATGTTCATCTAAACGAGTAAAATGAGAGGTGGCGCAGTTCTCTACGACATTTCATTGCAGAATTACAAAATTTACCGAAAAGAAACGCGTTTTCTCAGTTTTTCTATGCTTATAACTCTGCAATGAAATGTTGTAGAGAACTGTACCACCTCTTATTTTGCTCTTTTAGATGAACATGTTTTAAAACATTTTCGTTAAGTCCTTCTGATACTCCAAATCGTAGTTCATCAACATTTTGAAAAATTTTTCCTCTAATTCTGACTTATACTCTATTCGATAGAGCAACTCACGAGCTATCCAAATCACTATTTAGATTGAATCTAGTTAGTTGTTTTTATTGAAAAATTTTGCAAACAAAAGAGAGGCTATAAATTTGTCACATCCTGCACTTCCATAAGAATGTCGTCATTGTCTATACGATTGAAATCCTTTTTTTTTTGAACAATGGTAATATGTGCCATAAAAACGTATTTTTTACGATTAGATGTATTGACAATTTAAGAATGTTTGATTAAGAACAAAAAAAAAATGCAACAACTGTTCTACAAAAAAAAAAGAAGGGAGAGTGTCAGCTTGACTTTCGGAAACACAATAATCATTCATAAAAATAATTTATTCATTGAAAAAGAAATGAATATCTTAAATTATATTCTTTCGAAAGGACATCTTAGAAGTAACTCATTAATCGAAAGTAAACCTTAATAATAATTAATAGAAGACTATAACGATTCATTCTATATGCGCTATTCTTCTCTCAAGTTATTATAATTTTTTAATTAATTCGAATTTGAATAGAAAATTGATTATTTATTTTTTTGGTTTTTATTAGGATTGTAATGCTATGTGTCCAAAATTACATAAAATAGAAAATAAAACTATAACTATATCGAATGATTCTATTATAGGTAAATTAAAATTAAAATTTATTGAATTTCATCGTATAACAATAGCTTCTATTATATTATATATTATATTTGTTATTGTATTTATTATTCTTAATGTACTTATATGTATATGGAATGTAAAAAATAATCGAAGACAATATTTTCTTACAAGTAAGAATTTTATTTATATATACCCCTGGAAAAAATAAGCTTTAGTCTGTATTTTGGGAATATCGTTATCATAGCAGCGTATTTTTTAATAAATAATGATATATTCTGAAAGCGCGTGGAGTTTTCTATCAGCCTGTATATTTGCCTTTTCGTTTGAATATATATATTACCAAAAACAATTGAGTGTAATGAAGGCACCCTCATATCCAGATTCCCACAGACTTGATTTTGTCACTGTCACCAAAATTAGTTTTTAAAATTTTTCATCACTATAGAATTATCTTTTGAAAAAAGTAATTATATATTCTGATAGAGCTTGAAATTCTCTATCATCCTGTATATTTACTTATTTCCTTATATTAATTTCTCGAAAAGAAAATTTGAGTACGATGAACGCACCATCAATTGACAAGTACCGAAAATCGCTACTTTTTTCCTTTTTTCAAAATATAGTTACTATACTAATAAATTTCTAAAAAATGAATTATAGATTCTGATAGAGCTTGAAATTCTCTATTATCCTATATGTTTTTTTTCTTGCCTTGCATTTATGTACTGAATGTGCTGCGGCACATAAATGTAAAATAGGGAACAAATGTACAGGATGCTAGAGAATTTCAAGCCCTATAAGAATCTGTCATTGCTTTTTAAAAATAAAATTTTTCATAAGAATCATAAATTTAAAAATAGAACTCCGGAAGCAACGAAAAACGCAAATTTTTGGTACTTGTCAATTGACGGTGCGTTCATCGTACTCAAATTTTCTTTTCGAGAAATTAATATAAGGAAATAAGTAAATATACAGGATGATAGAGAATTTCAAGCTCTATCAGAATATATAATTACTTTTTTCAAAAGATAATTCTATAGTGATGAAAAATTTTAAAAACTAATTTTGGTGACAGTGACAAAATCAAGTCTGTGGGAATCTGGATATGAGGGTGCCTTCATTACACTCAATTGTTTTTGGTAATATATATATTCAAACGAAAAGGCAAATATACAGGCTGATAGAAAACTCCACGCGCTTTCAGAATATATCATTATTTATTAAAAAATACGCTGCTATGATAACGATATTCCCAAAATACAGACTAAAGCTTATTTTTTCCAGGGGTATATATATATATTATATAATTTTTATGTTTTTTTTTTTTTTATTAATATCAGATGATAAATCTATAGTAAATAAAGAAAAACAAAATCGTTTAATTGAACATCATCATATACCATTATCCGTACGAGACGATGAAGAATCTGAAACATCATTTGATGATGAACAAAATGGTATATTAGATCGATTTGGTGTTAAAATTGATGAAAGTCTTCATAAGATATTTACTGCGTATGTATTTTTTGTTTTATATAAAAACAAAATAATAATAATAATAATAATAATATTGTTTTATTTAGTATTGGTCGATTTTGTGCTTATAATCCCAAATATACAATTGTACCCGTAATAGCTATTTTGTTTGTTTTATGTTATGGTAGTCGTTATTATACAGTAACTACAGATCCAGTTGATCTTTGGGTAGCACCTAATTCTCGTGCACGTCAAGAAAAAGCTTATTTTGATGAAAAATTTGGGTAAATAATAATTGAAATTAATTTATATAATTTTTCTATTATGAATTAAAATTTTATTTGTTTTTTTTTTGAATTTAGACCATTCTATCGTATTGCTCATTTAATTCTTGTACCTAAAAATCAAAGTAATATTGATCTTTCATATAAAACACCATTTGATGCTATAGAAAAACATACATTTGGACCTGTATTTGAACGAAATTTTCTTCTTGATGCATTACGTTTACAGTTATTTATTGAAAATTTTAATATAACAACAAAAACAGGTGAAATTATATATTTAAATAAAACATGTTTTAAACCACTTGAACCTGATAATAATCATTGTACAATAATGTCATTATTTCAATATCATCAAAATAATTTAACATTTCTTTTAAATGAATCATTTTATTCATCACAATATCTTGAATGTATGCAATCACCATTAACACAACAAACAAAAACATTTCAACGTACATGTATGGCAAAATATGGTGGACCAATTGATCCATATATGATACTTGGATCATTTCCAATACATGATAATGTACCTGATTATACAAAAGCTCAAGCACTTATTATAACAATAACAATAAATAATAAACGTTATGGTGAACAACTTGATAATGCATTATTATGGGAAGAATATTTTCTTCAATATATGAAAACATATGAATCAAAATGGTTTCATGTTAAATATCGTGCTGAAAGATCAATTGAAGATGAAATTGAACGTGAATCAAAATCTGATATTAAAACTGTTGTTATATCATATATGATTATGTTTTTTTATATAGCAATAGCATTAGGTCGTGTAAGAAGTTTAAAATATATTTTAGTTGATATGAAAGTTTCATTGGGTATAGCTGGTGTGGTACTTGTTGCATTTAGTGTTTGGGCTAGTCTTGGTATTTTTTCTTATATGCGTATACCTACAACATTAATTATATTTGAAGTTATACCATTTTTGGTATTAGCTGTTGGAGTTGGTAAGTTAAAAAAACAAAAAGAATATTATTATAGCCTCTCTAGTATAGTCCCAATATATTCTGAAAACTTCATGCAACTTGAGGAAAGAGAGGGTTAATCAAAATTCCTATCGATCGTATCTAAAATATCAACTTCTATAAGCATGCACCAAATCTCAAGACTCACGGACAAAAATAATTTGGTATTTATAGACATATCCTTATTCTTATGAATGTTTTCTGATATCGTTCTTTTGTTTTTCATCATGTTTATCAGGGCTTCGCGTGGAATGGGATGGGACGAAAAATTTTCTGTCCCATTCCATGGAACTTCATGTTTGTCGAATATCTAAAAAAAAAAAAGAGATTGTCCCATCCTATGCAGAGTCCTGATGTCTAATCTTATATAAGACAAATTAATATGTTGAATAATTAAATATTTTCTATTTGAATAGATAATATTTTTATTTTAACACAATCTATTCAACGTGATCGTCGTTTAATTGATGAAGATGTTGAATCTCAAATTGGACGTATTGTTGGTCGTGTTGGTCCAGCTATGTTATTAACTTCCGTTTCGGAAAGTATAGCATTTTTTCTTGGTGCATTAACACCAATGCCAGCTGTACGATTATTTAGTTTATATGCTGGAATGTCTGTTTTAATTGATTTTTTACTTCAAATAACAATATTTATTTCATTAATAACAATTGATCAAAAACGTACAATTAAAAATCGTTTTGATATATTTTGTTGTTTACAAATTTCAAATACAGATAAAAATAAAAATAAAAATAATTCATGTTGGAAATGGTTTCATAAAAATATAAATTCAATTGAAACATCAACAATAAAAGAAAATGAAATAAATGAAGAAAATTCACATGAAATTGATGGATTTTTATATCGTATATTTAAATATAATTATGCACCATTTATTATGAATGATTATATTCGACCATTAATTATATTTATATTTTTTACTTGGCTTGCAATAAGTATTGCTTTAATACCATATGTTAAAATAGGTTTAGAACAAAATATAACTATGCCAAAAGATTCTTATATGATTGAATATTTTTCTGCATTAAAACAATATTTAGCTGTTGGTCCACCTGTTTATTTTATTATTAAACCAGGTAAATTAAATAATATTTGAAGATATTTGATCATATTTCAACTAATATCATAATAATAAGAATTCGATGAGAGTTGTTTTCAGTTCCGATCGTAACCTAGTAGAGTCATTATCTCTGAGATATTCTTTTTTCAAAATGTCCATACATACAGTAAGCGTCATAAGTGAACCCCCGCGCTCTTTTCGTTGTTCAGCAGTGACTTTTCTCTTATCTTTTTGCTTTATTTGAACAGACTAGTTATGCTCATCATTTCATATAAATAGGAATATTTATACTCATTCCATTATCAATTTATAACTTAATAGAAAATGAGCCTTTTTTTTTTAAAAAAAAGACGAGAAATTATCTTTCTATAAAGGCAGAACTATTCCCCACATATGTCAAATGCTGGTATTTCACGGTATTTATACGAGATAATTGTAAAATATAAGCTTAAAAGATGTGAAATTGCTGGTGATGTAGAATTTGCATAAAAATCTGGGCTATACCAAAAAAAACCAATATGCAACGATTCAATCTATAATAGCTCAACACACTCAATTGAATCTGTCAATCAAATTGCGTTTAGATTATCACAGAAAGATAGAAAAATTAGTAAAACTACATTAAGAAGAAAATTTAAAGAGTCTGGTATGCATTCATTGAAACCGTTGTTAACACGTGACGATATTTTAAAAAAGACTCCAGCAGGATATAAAACTCAAAGACTGTGACTCAAATGAAAATGACTGGGCATTAATGAAGGTCAGAATAAACAAAGAACTCTATATATCGATCAATAATTTCATTGAAAGAATAAAAAAAAGAATGGAAAAACTTAACTAATGAATTTGCTGAAAAATTAAGCGATTCAATGGAAAATAGAGTAGCATTGTTAATTGAAAGAAAAAAACGATTATATTTATTATGAAGATGATGCACATATAATGTAGATTTCATAAATAAAATATAACCAAATAACTCCTTTTTCTTCCTCGTTTTTCTTGTAATCGGGACTACTTATGACGCTTACTGTAACATAATTTATATAGAAAAATGTCCTTCTGCTATCTCGAAAATAATTTGTCCAAAATTACTGAATTTCAAGTCAAAAGTCAAAACTTTGATTTTATCGATACATCGTCTACTTATGGACAAAACTTGAGCTGAAAAGTGTTTTTAACAGCCTGGAGAGATTTTCTCGTTAGTCGAAATCATGTTTCGTATTAATTATGTTGCGAGTTTGACTGATGAATATAGATGACACCACAAACTTATTAATTATAGTCAAAACATAAAAACAATAGAAATAATTGCAACATCATCCAACAAAATATGTTATAACTCATAAAAATTGTTGTTTCTCTTTTTTTGGGATGAAATCAATGTTCTCACGATAGACAAGACCAAGTTAATAGAAAAAAATAATTAAAAATTGATATAAAAAGAGTAATCCAGGGACGCGAAAGATCCAACTGTCAGATCCTATCAGGCGACTTTGACCTGAGACATCATCTGAATCGGTGGTTGTTTTTACTCATCGTAGTTAATCGTTGATTTTGCTGAAAAAAATACGACACAAATTCTCAAATCAATCATTTTACGTATCACTGTCAAAAACCGTGTTTATGTCATCTAATGTCGTTGTCACACGTCAACTATTACTGACCGTAAAATGCCCTAAAAACGTTATATTCTATCATACATACAGCCATATTACTATTCCTATATTTACGAAATAATACGGTCCTGTCAATATGTCGGAACTAGTAATACGACGATTTACGGTTGTTTACTATAGAGAAACAATTCCTATAAAGAATTTAAAAATATCTTTGCCATTATTTTTGCTATATCCTAAATATAACGAAAGAGAAATTGAATAAATTTTTTGTTTTAAAGGTATTAATTATGCAAATATAAATGCAAGTAATATGATATGTTCAAGTGCTGGTTGTTCATCACAATCAATAGCAAATCAATTAGGTATTGCATCACTTTATCCAAGTGAAACTCGATTATCACAAATTGGTACAACATGGCTTGATGATTATTATGATTGGTTACGTCATCGTGGTTCAACACCATGTTGTCGTTTATATGAAAATACAAAAGAATTTTGTTCAACAAATTCATTATTAAATCAACATTGTCATGTTTGTACACATAGTACTATACGTGAAAATATAACACAAAATGAATTTCAACAATTTTTACCGTTTTTCTTAAAAGATAATCCAAATATAAAATGTGCTAAAGGTGGTCATGCAGCACATGGTAGTAGTGTTAAATTATATGAAAATAATAATTCTGTTGAAGCAAGTCTTATTATGGGTTATCATAGTCTTTTAATTAGTTCAAATGATTTTATTGATGCTATGCAACAAGCATATAGTTTAACTGATAATATAACAAATACATTAAAAAATGCAGGTTATGATATTGAAATATTTCCATATAGGTAAAAGAAATTATTTTATTGATTTATATATTTTTATTTTTTATTTTTTTAGTATATTTTATGTTTTTTATGAACAATATTTAACTATTTGGCATGATGCTTTTATGAATTTAGCTATATCAGCAACGGCTATTTTTATTGTTACATTTATTTTACTTGGATTAGATATTATTTCAGCTTTTATTATAACATTAACAATAGCTATGTAAGTTTTATGATTAAAAATTATTTTGAATTGATTTATTAATTAGTGAGATGTTATTTAAATTCGAAAGACATATTCTATAAATGAGAATATAAAATATTTTACGAGAGAACATGTACACAGAGTTAACGGATGCTGTTCAATTTCATATAATGACTACGAGTAGGTTCATGTAAGAGTAAGAAAAGCTTAAAATAATATTCTATCCTACAATCACAATACAAATTAGAAAAAGGAAACCTAAATCACGCATTCAATTTTTGAATCGTATAAAGAATTCTATGCGTTTTTTTTCTATACTTTAGGATTACTTGTGATATGATTGGTATGATGTATTTATGGAATATTGAATTGAATGCAATATCACTTGTTAATCTTGTTATGTCAGTTGGTATTTCACTTGAATTTTGTGCTCATATATGTCGAGATTTTCTTTTATCAACTCATCGATCACGATTAAAACGTGCTGAACATGCTCTAGCTTATATGGGTAGTTCTGTAAGTAAACAAAATTGTAAGAAAAAATTTATTTTATTTCTTTTGTTCAATAGGTATTTAGTGGAATAACTTTAACAAAAATCGGTGGCATTGTTGTACTTGGTTTTTCACATTCACAACTTTTTCATATATTTTATTTTCGAATGTTTATTTGTATCGTTTTATTCGGTGCTACTCATGGTTTAATTTTTTTACCAGTATTACTCAGTTATATAGGTAAAACAAAAAAAAAAAAAAAAAAAAAAAAGAATAATGTGAATTATTTTATATTTTCAGGTCCAAGTCCTAATCGCATTCGTATATCAAGATCTGAATCAATAAAATTAGAAAAAGAAATTTCCTTAACTGCAACATCCTAAAAAAATAGAAATATATATTAACTCAGGATAGATTATTTTTAAATTTTAAAACTTAAATGCAATTTTAAATTGCCCAAATGAAATATATATATATATTTTTAATCTCATTCTTAATTAGCGAGATAATATTTTTTCTTAGCTAGCGTTATTTTATTTATTCTTGATTATATTTTATCTTCTATTTGGCGTTAGCATTTACCGTCCATGATGTGTATGATTCGCTGATAATATTCTTTTTAACACATCAAAATATGTTTTGTTTGTTTGTTTTTTTTTTTTTTCTTCTCTCTTGTCTATGTTAGATCACTATTCAATGATGTATGAGTGAGTGTAAAAAAAAAGAAGATAGGTCAGATGTTGATATTTTCTTGCTTTTCTAAAGTCTGTTCAATCCGTTTTCTTGATCTTTTATTTGTCATTGCCTAAAGTCTGTTTATATTTTTTAGTGCTTTTTTTTTTCTCTCTTATTGCTGTTCTTTTTTTTTGTTATTTATCATATACATGTTGCTTCAGTACAGGAAAAAAAACAAGATATACGTAAGCATTATAAATCATTGTTCTTTTCAGATGAGTTGAAACATATTGATTGAAAAAGATCAAGGAAGCAATTTGACAAGATCAAACTGTTGAGTATCGTAATTTTAATATATCCATCACAATTCTTAGGAACATGAATCATCCAGTATACTCATGAAATAAATATAATATGTCAATTATTTGATAGACAAAAGAAAAACAAACAGAAAAAACGATTTTGTGCGAAATATATAATAATATTTTGTCTGGTACTATTTCTGCTTTTCTTCATCAAGGACATTCATAAGAACAATAAACTGAATAATGCATTTTTGATTTTCAGAAAATATATACTTCCATGTAATCTTATATTCAAAACTAAATTACAGATTATATGATCAATCATAATATATTTATCGTTACAATCATATTCAAATATGTAAACGATGGTTTTTTTTTTCAAAAAGAGAAAAATAAAAAATAGCTTTTTGAATTGTGAAAGAAAATTCTATCATTAATAATCATTGTTTAACCAAAAACAAAAAGAATTCTCTATTGAATAAAATTTGCATAAGAAAAACTGAATACTAATGAAAATATAGTTATGTTTAATATTGTATATTATAATAAGGACTAGATTTTTACTTCTCAAAGACTCGTCAGACTTGATTCATCACTTTTGAATTTATATTTTCGATTAATAGAGAAGATATCCAAACTAGAATAGCATCAGAATAATTCGAATCTATATGTATTCTCTCGAGAGTTACGGAAGTTTCGTTTATAGGACCTTAGCTATTTCCAAGAATATTGGATCAAGGACTTTTCTCGAACCTAAACTTATGTCTATCAGTAGATCGTAGGATTGTAAAAATATTCAAGAAATTTTAACTAAAACGAACATTTCATTCTTGAGATATTTATAATTCAAAACTCGAGTAGACTTTACAATAGATATGGACATCTTTTACAGTCATGAAACATACTTATAAACAAAATTTTAAGTAAAAAAAAATCCTTATACCAATAGCAAGTCCTATGATAAAAAAATTCAACAAAACTATCGTAATTATTTATAGAAGATCTATGCGTTTCTATATGCAAAAAATCTAAGTTCCAATATCTATCGTTCTCTTCGGCTGATATCATTGATAATTTAGCTTGCTTTCATCAACAGATATGTCCCAAGGTCTTCCCACCTCTTTTGCTTCTGACACATGGTTATATATCACAATTATCAACAAACTACTAATTTCATTTGTTGAAGCAAAAAAAAAAAGAAGAATTGACTCTATCGAATAAAAATAAATTTCTATGCACAATATGTAATTTATTATTAAAGGTATAATTCTTCTTGATCAAACAACGAACATATTATTATTATTATTATTATTATTATTATTATGATCAAATACAAGAAGAAGAAAAAGAATGAGACCAAGAAAAAAGAAACGAAGAAAAAAAAAGAAAACATCAATTAACACATTAGAAGCTTTTTTATATTTTGAGCTATTTCATACATACATATATATATATCTATATATATAAATGTATACAAAATCTATATACAAATTTATTTTTTTTTTTTTGTAAATCGAAATATGAATTATAATTGATGATTGGAATTATTAATAATCAACGGTCTATTTAAATAAAGTTTATTATTTGGATCAGCATCATATACTGGATGAATTTTATAATGTTCAATAAGATCATTTATTGATTTAAATGAACGTTTACCAATAATAAAACGTGTATTATCATCCGTAGATTCAATAAGAAAATGACGAACTATATCATTATCAGCTCGAATGCTTAATGAATAATTTCCAATCTATTAAATAAAAAAAAAAAAAAAAAAACTTCATATCAACATTAGACTTTTCTATGAGTCTGAAAATTTAGATTAAAATACTATCTTTCAATTTCATCTTAATGCTTTGATAATGAATGAAATGTCACTATGCTAAAACTACTTTCTTTATTAAAAATATTCACCTTTCGTTCACTGTTTCGTATAAGAAATTCTCCTTTTTCAATTGAATAAAATTTTAAAATTTTTTCAGCATCATCTCTTGTTATTGAACCATAATACCATATTTCATTATCATATGTTGAATCATTCAAAGATTTTTTTAATGTTAATGTTGTTAAACCCTCAATAAGTGTTAATGGTTCATGATTTAATATTGATGGTGATAAACAATTTGAATTTGTTTTATCATATTGTATTAATCCTGACCATGAATTATTTTTTTCTTCTTGTTGTTGTTGTTGTTGTTGATTAAATGTTAAACATGTATCAAGTTTACCATCGGAATGAGCAAATTTTGATGATTTCATAACAAATAAATATTCATCATTTGTATTTGTTATATGTGATGGATGAGAATTATGACGATTTTGTTGATGATTATGATTTATGTCAATGATATTTGAATTAGCACTACTTGATGATGATAAACCGTTAGATGATGATGATGAATGATGATATTTTAATTGATTTAATAATGAAAGAGAATTTAAACCATCAGTTGTTTTCTAAAGAAGAATTTTTTTTTTACTTTAAAAATTAATTTCTTTTTTTTTTTTTTACTTCAATAAGATAATTTGATGGAAACCATCCACGTTGTTTTTCATATTGTATAAGCCACCAACCATCATTTTTCTTTTCTAATACACTAACCCATGTACCTTTATTTAAACTAATTTCATCTTCACTAAAAACAAAACAAAAAAAAAAAACAATGCAAAATAATAAATTTTATTTTTATTTTTTTGGTTACCTTTCAGCATCATATCGAAATTTAACAAGAGCTAAAGAAACTATATGTTCATTATTAATTGTTGTTTGTTTTTTATTGATACGTTTTGAAATAATTTTATCAAGTAATGAACGTTTTTCACGTCGAGCAAAATTTGATGGAATGTATCTAAATTAAAAAACACAAAATTTAATTTATATTGAATCACAAATGTGCCAAATATAGAGAACACAAAAGACGAATTCTTTCTTAGTGTATGGTCAAGGTTAAGAGTTCATTTAATTTTCAGATGTAATATACAAAGTGCTAGGTTATTAATAAAATGAAATTAAAAAAAAGATCGCCTCGAGAGATTGACAATGAATGATTCTTATCAATTGCATATGTACTTGTGTCGATTAATGATAACGGAGAAAGTAACTTTACATATTCGAGAAAAGCTCATTTTAATTAATATTGTGTAACTGTTCAATTTCTATTTATGTACATACCCAATTTCATCAGTATCGATGCGTTTTACTTTCCACCAGAGACATGAATCATCAAGTAATAAAAGTCGTTCATTTTTAACAATTGATAATTCATGATTTTCTTGTGCATTGTAATTAAATTTTGCAATTACAATCTCGTTACTACCATCTAAAATATAATAATGTTAAAGAAAAAAATAAAATAAAAAAATCATCAACTTAAATAAATACACTTACTAATGCTACTACTATTATTTTGTTGCATATTGGTAGTAATGTCGACGGCATTCGATCTATAATATATTATACATTTATATATATATATATATATATATATATATATATGTCTGTCAAAGAACAAAAAAGAAAAAGTAAGCGAGAATATGATACCATCAATCTATAGTTCCTTTTTTATTTTTTAAATAGTTTTATGACAACAAAAAACGAAAAAAAAATAAATCAAATATTTTTTGTATTACTATTTGATAATAATGAGTAAGAAAAAAAAAACTCATAAACATGCAGTTTATATTCGAATTAATGATGATACTTAAAAGTAAAGGACTTCATAGGAATGAATAATTTAAAAAAAAGAAAAAAAATGAATAAGACATATGTAAAGGAAAATCGGTAATGTCGATGCATTTACATGCACTATTCATTGTCGTTCATTTTTTTTTTGTCCTCTTCCCTTTACTTGCCTTTAGATACAATACATACAATGGATCAGGTTTTTTTTTTGCTTCTTCTACTTCTCTTAGGGTGTTCATACAAGAGAAAAAAAGCCTTGAAAAAGCACCTTCTCTACAATTAACTTGCAGTTTCAGGTGACCAATATGTTGATGAAATGAAAAGACAATAGAAGCATATGATTGTTGATAATAATAAGATAGATGGATTCTTAAAAGTGTCTGTCAACAACTGTTACTACTACTGAAGGACATTCTATATTCGATAGAAATGATTGAGCAAGACTGACACTATCTGAAATAAGAATAATGTTCTATTACATCATAAATATTACTTTTATGGATATGATATGTACAATGCAAAAGAAAACAAAAAGTGAAACAAAAAGAGTACGGTTAAATACATCGTCATATTTTTCTTATCGCCATCATTAAAATCAAACGATTATCGTAAAACTTTAAGGTGAGAAGAAAGAAAACCGAAAACAAACAGATAAAAAGACGACGCGACGAAACAACACTCAAACATCTATTTGAACAACGTCGTTCTCATTTACAACGTACATAAATAAATATATTGGTAATTGTGCTGTGAGAATACATAATCTCTTTTGAGACTGCCTCACTGACTATATATATATCTGTGTGCATACAAAAATAATAAATAGTTATACATTATTATCGCTGACAAGAAATATATAGCAGATGGGTATATAAAAATAAAAACAACAAAGGCAAATGAGAAAAAATGGCTGTGGTAGTTGTCAACGATCATCGTTTATCTCTTCATAATAAAATAGAGAATAATAGACAATAAAAGACGGGGAAAAAAAACGGCGCAGAAACTTCTATTCGATTTTGTGTGTATGTGTGTGTGTGTTTTTCTTCATTGCGTATTAAAACATTAAGTAGGGTCACGAATAATAAAAACAAAATGCTCTATATACTTACTCTAAATTTGTTTAAATTACCATAAGACAATACACAATAGATCAAAACATAACATATAAAACGAATAGAATTTCTTTTCTCTCTCCCTTTACCAAATAAACATTGATGGTCGATACGACAAGAACAGAAGGTCAATTCAATAGTGTGTAACTATCTATTCAATATATATCATTGATTGTAGCGTCTTATTAATGTTTCTCTAAGAAATTGTATTGGTTCATATTTACATCAATCAAATAGAAAACAAGAAAACTTCTTTGTTAACCTCAATAATTTTTCGTTCATTTAACTTCTATTTCATAGTATATAGATATACACACACACACTTCAAAACTATGTCAACATATAATACTCCAAAGTATGATTTATTTTTTTATGTTTAAAAAAAAAAAAAAAAAAAAAATTATTTCTATTATAAAATTTTAGTCGTCTACGATATACACCAAAAGCAACTCGTACCTATGAATCAAGTGACAGTGGAACACCAAGTCCTGCTCGTTTTCGTTCAAAACGTAATTGTAATGATAAAAAGTAAAATAATAATATTGTCTTTATTTTTCATAAAAAATATTTCTATAAAGTTCATATCGAAAAACGAAATTTGAAGCAAATTTTGATGAAAATGCAAATGATCAATTTCATCAAGAAATTTCTACTCCAACGAAATCATCAAATAAACTTCATATTAGAAATGATGAAAAATTGTTACGAACATCAAAACCAAGGTGAAAAAAAAAAGATTTTCTATATGAAATTAATAAAGACAAAAGACGTTTTTAGTTTTGAAGAAGAACAAGAAGAATTAAAAAAATCTTTATCAAAAGATTGGTGTGATAAAATGGATAATGAAGAAGCCGAAGAAAAAAAATTACATAGGTAAACAAAATTCCAAAAAAACAGAAATTTTTTGATTAACTAAATTTTTTTTTTTTTTGGTTTAGTTTTATTTTGTATCTTAAACAATTTTCTATACATGAAAATAAAACAACAGAAGAACTTCTTGCTTCTATTGAATGTTGTCCAAAAGGTTCGATATTATTTAATTGTTATTTTTAATTATTTATTTGAAAAATTTTCTATCATAGAACTTTTACGTCGACAAAAAGAAATTAGTAAAGGAAAACTATCGAAATCATATGAAACTTATATATCAATTATACCTCGGTAAATTATATAACAATATAATAATTTTAATTATTCTATAAATTTTATTATTAAAGAAAATGTCGTATACGACAACATCCACGAACACCATGCAAATATGCAAAAATGTCTCGACGTGGTTTTGATGGTACTATTAAAGCATGGCGTCGAAAATTGCATGAATTTAATGGAGATAAGTATGTGATTTCAAAAAAATAAAATAAAATATTATTGAAGATGAATGAAATTTAGAAGTACTATGATTCAAATCATTGTAATTAGAACCGATCGAGGTTTTATATCAATTGGTTATATTAGTCTCGTAATCACTACAGTAATGATGTGAATAGTTCGTGTACTATTTTCATGTTTTATAACACATTCATCAGACATGAATCATAATTATCAGAATAACTAGGTATGAGCAAGATGGTTCCGAGATCAAATATTCTTTTTGATCGAAATCTTGACAAAGTTTTTCAGGAACGATCATTCTTATGATCGTGTAAAACTTACGCCGAATGTCATATGATAACAACATACTGTTGATATTTTCATCGAATACTAAACATTTCACTCGAATTTAAATATGACAATAAAATTCTGTATGAAATGCATTCCAATAGATGGATTATGATAGCAAAGTTTCTAGAAAACTTTGTGAGAATTAACTTTTAACGATATTATCTTAAAGAACATAAAATTTTGAATAAAACGAGAGATCGCTGGTTTTTCTATAACCTTCTTTTGTGGAGTTACGAGTATCGAAAATGCTTCTTTTCAAAGTTCGCGTTTTACAATACTTGTAACTCTCTAAGAGAGATCATAGAGAATAAATCCAGGATATTAAATATTTAATTCGATTTCGTCTCAATAATATAAATTTTCACTTAGTAGATATGTCCGATGGATGATCATTGAGAGAAATAACTTTTTGACATAAATAAAATATGTTTAATTCTGGAAAGTAAAACACTCTTAGTTAATTTTCTTAAAAAGGCAACATACAAAAATCTGTGGTGTCTAAAAGCTATTGCAGTTTCACGGTACTTTTATAGTCAATGCTGTGATTCTTGTCAGAAAAACTGATTTCCGAATTTCTAATTGAAACGTTGCACAGAGATATACTTTATTATAAAAGTTTCAAGTCTTTTGATTTACAATAAGAACATCGAGTTTATCGATGTAGATGTAAACCATGATTTTTATCATTAAGGATTGTTTCTGTGCAAAGTTTCAAGTCGAAAACGAGTTTTTTCAGTGTTATTGAAGTATCATCCCTCAGCATTCCGTTAAAAAAAATAAGATTCGAATGCTTTTCAGAGTATTCAAAACTCATTAGAGTTTATATAATACTGATTGAAAAGTGATTAATCATTTGAAAGACTTCTCTCATACACCTGAATTTCTTTTCTTTTAGAACAAAAGAAAATAATAGTACTAATGACGATGATTCAATCTCATCATCTCAACGTAGTGATGATTATTCAACATCGTCATCAATGTGTATGGATGAAAATGATCTTCCGGATTTATATGATTTTGAAGAATCACTTATAAATAATAACAATAATAAACATATTGAATCAAAATTCGAACCATTGATTGATTTGAATGTTGCTGATTCCATGGATACAATTATTAATAATGTTGATTCACGTTCAGCTATGGCATTTGATTGATGATAAGATAAAAAACAAATAAACAAAGTATTTGATAGACATCTTTTCTTTTCTTTTTTTTTTTTTTTTTTGTTGTTAATCGTATGTTTACATTTATTCATTCGTATCGAATGAAGAAAACATCAGATAATATACTTTTGTTTTTTGTTATTGGCTGTTAGATATACGCACGTTGTTTAATGATAATTTTGATATTCATGTGTGAATATTTGTATATGAGATATTTTTTTTCTTTCTTTGTTTCTTTCATTTAATTAGTAGATTATTAAAAAAACAATACTAAGGTCAGAAGTACTTATGTGACTGATAAATATATATTTTTTTGTTTTCTTGATGAAAATTATGTATTGTTTTTTTGTTTTTTCTGTTATATATTATTGTCTTGTTTGCTTTACAGATTGAAAATTTAAGAAACAAAAAAGATATGATTCATAGTTTATTTATTATTAATGAAGCAGGGTAAATATCATAATAGTCTATATTATAGAAGATAAAGTAAAAAAAAAAAAAGAGAATATCATTGAATATTTTCATTTTATTTTAGAGATGCTTTTATGGAAAAACATTGGAAAACAGTTGTAAGTAAATCAATCTGTGATTATTTTTATGAAGCTCAAAAAAAAGTACAGAGAGTTTTTCTTTTTTTTTAAAATAAGATTATATTTTAAAATTTAGTGTGTTAATCCTGAAGATATTCCACCTGTTATTGCTACACCTCATCATTATTTGATAAATATATATCGAAATAATCTTTATTTTGTTGCTGTACTTACTAATGAAAGTAAATATTTTATTTGCAAATTTTTCTGTTCTACATTTGCATTCGAAATGATCGATGAAAATATTCTGTCTATAAAACTTGATCAGTTTTCTATTTGAATATTCAAGTTACAATACAACAAAAATCTCTCTAACTTGGGCGTTGTTGTTAGAAGGTTTTTGTCACCTATAAATATTCAGTAGCAATTGCTTTTCAGCTACACAAGGCGATCTATTTCTTCTGTTCAACAATTTATTAATTGATTTTTCTAATCAGAGGTAAAGCAATAATATGGACATGATTTGATGATACTAGCTGATAACACAAAAATGACAAGATATTACATCAAATACTGTTGCTATGATCTAATCTATCTCCTTATATATGCTCTATGATTGTTACTTTTAACATAATTTTCTTTTCGGTCTGCTCGCAAATAATAAAATATGTTGAGGTTGCTATTGCCCATAGCAAAGTTGGAATGGGACTGGCCGGTTTGTCGATCCGGTTAAACTTTTCAAACTGGCCGACTGTCATAAATTCTCAATGTCTAATAGTTTCCAGTTTATCCGTTCGGTACAAAAAATATAAAAAAAGATTCCGTTCCTTTGAGAAAGTTATATATCAACCACTAAGATCATGCAATTGTGAAAATATCTTAAGTCTAGTATAAAATCGTAGTTTTCAGCTCATTTTATCGGCAATAGAATTCTTTTATAAATTGACAATCCTTCAGTTGTATTAAATAATAATTTCAAATAAATGGACAATTTTTAGGATTCTTACTATTAGAAATGTCAAGAGGTATATGAGTCTCACATAGTATACCTTCATGGAGCTGTACTAATAAATTTTTCTTGTAAGAACTTATTATCCAATTGAAAAACGAAGCATCTTGGGTATATTTTTGAATCACTTTTGATAGAAACAAGATAAAGTGCTGCGGTTTATAAAGAGAAGACTCAAGTACATAAATACATACTGAAATTTGATTGATTAGCATTGAACCAATCAGATTAATTCTTGGTGAACATTTTAAAAAAGATACTCTGGACGCATTTTTTAGTTGATCTTGATCAGTAGATAGAAAAAATTGTCCTCTTTCAATCTACACAAGATCGACATTGTTAGGCTGTTCCACTCAAGAGCTATAAAAGTTTTCTTGAAGCTCCAGATTTCAGCCTATTGACTTAGGATCACTCATAAAAGTATCTGAGCAGGGGTAATTCGCCATGCTGAGTCGAATGGTAATATTTGTGACATGTTGACATATTATGCTGTATAGCGCAGATTGTAAAACTTTGGAAATATTGAAATAACAATGTCAGATTATTTCGATCCAAAAGTAAATATTGCCATTCAACTTAGCATGGCGAATTACCTCGATCAAGATGCTTTCCTGAATGATCCCAGGTCAACTGGCTGAAATTTTTGGTTCTAAAGAAAATCTTACAACTCTTGAACGGAATAAGCTAACATTGTCGACTTTGCACAGATCGATAGAGAAATGGGTCCAAAATATCCATAACGAATTAATCTGGTTAGTCCAGTGCTGACCAATGAAATTTCAACATGTATTTATACGTTTGAATCTTCTCTCTTAATTATGAAAATCATAACTTTCTATCTTGTTTTATGAAAAGTTATGCAAAAAAAATACACACAGCTCTTCTTATTTGAAATAGATAATAGTTGGTTATTTAATATATTAAGCGCATCAATTGTTCAACATGTCAGTTCTGGATTTGAGTCAACCGATCGAAAAAATCCTACCAATTTAAAGTGTAGAAAATAAGTGCTCGTTGCTACTCAAAATATGGCGATGCTCATACTAGGAAAGTCCATTCCTAGTAAAATTTACTTGAGCGGACTAGATCGCCATGTATAACATGATGTTTACATAGAGATTTTACTGTAATCATTACATAAACTCAATGGATGATTAATAATTGGATATGATGTCTTTTTCTATAATAAAAATTTCTCTCTCTGTCTCAAATAAATCAAATCTTAATTTTAGTTGCACCACTTTTTGTTATTGAATTTCTTCATCGTATAATGGATTTATTTGAAAATTATTTTGGTGAATGTACAGAAAAATCAGTTAAAGATAATTATGTTATTGTTTATGAAGTAAAAAGAAAAAAAACAAAAAATCTTTTATAAAACAAAATTTCTTTGTTAAAAAATCTTATTCAATATAGTTATTAGATGAAATACTTGATTCTGGTTTACCATTAATTACAGAAACAAATATACTTAAAGAACTTATTAAACCACCAAATTTATTACGTAAAGTTGCTCATTTTGTAACTGGAGATAGTACAAAGTAAATAGAAACTATAGATTCATATTTTTCATCTTTTAATAATTAATTTTAGTACTACTCTTCCATCGAAACAATTATCGAATATTCCATGGCGTCCATTTGATGTTTCTTATAGAAATAATGAAGCTTTTTTTGATATAGTTGAAGAAATCGATGCTATTATTGATCAAAATGGTACAATAGTTATGTCTGAAATTCAAGGATATGTAAGTCAAAACAAAAAAAAAAATATATAAAGATATTCTTATTAATTTACTTGCTAATATTATGATAATAATCTGTAAAGGTATGAAAAAAAAAAATTTCTCGTTTGACAATAAAATGTTCTTTTAGCGTAAGTATTGAAATATTTAATGTTATTATTGATCATTTGTTAAAATTATTAAAAGAAAAAAAAAATACATGATTATACAATGAAAAGAATGTGTGTGTGATGATGATCATGAAAGATTAATTGTTTTGTTTTTGTTTTCTTCTTATCTTAATAAGTTTAATTTAGATTGATTGTTGTATAAAATTGAGTGGTATGCCAGATTTAACATTAAATTTTGTAAATCCTAGATTACTTGATGATATTAGTTTTCATCCATGTGTACGATTAAGAAAATGGGAAGTAAGAATTTAATTAATTATGAATAAATACGTTAGAAAATCCAAAAACAAAAAAATTCATCTATTCAGAGTGAACATGTTCTTTCATTTATTCCACCTGATGGCAATTTTCGATTGATTTCTTATCATATTGCAACACAAAAGTAAGTTTATAGAAATATATATTTATATATAAACATTATTCTTTGATGTGTACAATTAATTGATATAAAGAAAATTATACATCAGCGGCATAACCAGCGACGTATCCAAGAATTTTTTTAGGGGGGGGATCGCCATAGAAAAAAGGTAATTTTTAAGTTGGGAAAAATAATAAACCCGTACCCCCCTTCAGGTATTTAAACATGTTAGGGGGGGATCGGTCCCCCTATTCCCACCCCTAAATACGTCGCTGGGCATAACCAGGATATTGTGGGTGATAGGACAGCACCTTACGATCTTAGCAAAAACCCATGAAGTGTAGTGTCTATGATGATAGGGTGGTAGCCGATCTAATTGGTTACACCATTATTATACATGTGGAATTAAACTAAAATAAAAGATGTTTGCCTATATTTGAATACTTTATAATAGCTACAATGAAAAGCAAAAGAATAAGAAAACATTCATAAAAATAATAGAATTATCAAACTATTTTATTCATATCGAACCGAACTGGAACGTTCGAATTTAATGCATGGCCTAATAGAATATATTTATCTATTCTTTATTTACTGATCAACTTTGTTCCAAATTTTGATAGATAAAAAGAAAAAAAGTTTTAATGTTTAAAGTAATTAATAAGAAAATTCATTATAGAATATCATTAAAATTATTCATAATTATTTCAATTAAAGCAATATGAATAAAATTCTATACTCAAAATATTTTCATAACTAAATTATCTACAAATGATGAATATAACAAATAATCCATAAAGAATGATTCTTCAAGTATTTTCTAAATATCTCTTTCGATGTATTGACTTGAATTTTATTTCAAGAAATAGTTCATAAGATTCTCTAGAAAATTTCACTAGAAGAATTTTTCGTAAAATATAATGTAAGTTCCATAAAATTCAAATGAGAAAACATCAACAACTGGGAGCAATATTTACAGAACACTTTACTATCTGTTACTATTGCAATCAAAAGTGCGTCTTCTTTGATCGAATAATCAATTTCAAATATGAAAACAAAACTAATTAATTATTCAAATTTTCAAGACACATTCGTTGTTATATTTTTTTTTTCAGTACTATATGTATGCCAATTTATGTAAAACATCATATACAATATCGTGAAGGTAGTTCAGGACGATTTGAATTGACTGTTGGACCAAAACAAACAATGGGCAAATCTGTTTGTATTTATTTCTTTATTTCATATATATATATATTCGATTATAATTTATTTTTCTTCTTAGCTTGAAAATGTTATTATTGAATGTACAATGCCAAAAAGTGTACTCAATTGTACATTAACACCATCTCAAGGTAAATCAACATTTGATCCTATAAAAAAAATTCTTATTTGGAATATTGGTACAATCGAAACTAAGACACAAAATTCAGCACATTTACCAACAATACGTGGTAATATTATTCTAGTAACTGGTCAACCAATACCTGAATCAAATCCAATATTAAATATTTCTTTTCAAATTAATCAACTAGCTATATCAGGAATACGTGTACAACGTGTTGATATGAATGGAGAAATATATAAACCATATAAAGGAGTTAAATATATTACAACAGTAAAAAAAGGTCGTTTTCAAATTCGAACATAAAATTCATTTTTTTCTTTTATTGTCTTGAAGAAATAATTATAATAATTTAATATGATATTTAAAAATATTAACATTAATTTTTTTTTTTTATTATTATAGATTTTGATTAGTATAAAATAAGATGGGTAAACGAGGCCGTAAACCAATGAAAATTGATTCCAATACACAATTAGAAAAGAGTCGTGAAAGTGCTCGACAATGTCGTCGTCGAAAAAAACTTCGTTATGAATATTTAGAAGAACTTGTTATTGATCGAGAAAAAGCAATTACTAAATTACATGAAGAATTACGACGTCTTCGTTCAGTTTGTCAACAAATAGATCAACATGAAATAACAAATGAAATACGTCAAGAATTAATACAATGGATAGACGATGCTGAAATTAATAATCAAACTCAATAAGAAAAAAAAAAATATATTTTTTTTTCCAAAATCATAAATTAAAATGTGCAATAGATATACAAACTGTATATTTAAATAAAACTAGTCCCGATATTGGATTTCTATTTATCTTATCATGAACAATTTGCAGATGAATATGAATATTGAAATATCAAGAGAAATTTAAACATTGATGGATTATAATAAATATTTCAAATTTAAATTTTTGAAATAGGTTATACATATAGATAAAATTATTTCATACTAATACTGTAATTGTGATATGGCGAGAACAGATTTATCATATCACTAAGGATAGAAACATAAAGAATACAAAACATATTTTACTCTTGCGATAGATAAAAGTCTGAGTAGAGTGAGAAAGATCAGGTTATATTATAGTTAATAATATAATTACGATTGATACATTCAATCTCAATTGTATAATTGGGTAAGAATATTAAAAAAAAATCATCTGTAAAGAAAACAATCCAGAAATCATAAATATGTAAAACTCTACTGATAGATGGTGCAAAAATTCTGCATTAATTTTGTTTGCAGTCTATCGTGACAACAATTCATCATAAATATTGTATAGTTTTCTTGTTAAAAAGAGCAAAGTTCTTACTACAGAGATGTGTAAAAGCAATTCGTTTCAAATACTTCCCGAAGGCTGAAAAGTTTTAAGAATATATTTGACTGGAAAAGTGTCTTGCAATTTTACATAAAATCTGTAATGAGAAGTACATTTGATTGATTTGTCTTGTATACAACAATCGAATCTACGGTTTTATTAAAAACTTGATTTTTCCTCTACAACGCCCAATGAAGTTTTTTTTTTCATAATGTCTAATTTCTGTTTTATATAATGTAGTTTTGTAGAGATCTCACAAAACTATAATTGAATGTAAAATATGGGGTTTCAATTATTTCGACTGCTAGAAAAAATCTTATTTTTTGAAATGATTTGTCCGTTGTGAACATTTTTCACTAGCAAAATGCGTTAGAGAAATATCGATTTCGAACTCAACCGATAACTTGAAAATTCTATTTTTATCTGTTTACAATGCCCTATCGTAGCACTACAAAACCGATAGAAAATAGAAAATAACACTCACATCAAGGTTGCCAGATGATATTCTTTATTCTGTTCCAGTTCATTTGTAATCTCTTTGCCACGAGTTCTTGGCACAAAGTAAAAATGCATGACTCCCTAAGGACAAATACTTTTTCAACTAAAACATGGGTTTTAAAACTTGCATAAAGCGATCTTTTCGAATTTTTCTTCAGAAATTGTTTAGTATTTCTCGTTTGAAAATAGCAGACTTTTTTAGATAGTGCTAAGAAAGGCATTTTTTTCAAGATAAAACAAACAATTTTTAGAGTATAACGTATAACGACAGTGTGACTTTTCCGCTCTAATTAATCGTATGTACTTATCCAATGTCACGTTATGTTCACATATATTGTTCGGTCTTCTCTTGACATGTCTTATCACCATTTCGTCTGTCCTTTCTTCTTTTGAAGCTATGTATTCTGTTAATTAGTTCGTCGTCTACCACTGACGCAATTTACACATTTGTTCTTTCTCTCAATTACTCGCGCTATTATCCATATCTTCTTAAAATATGCTTTCATTTGCTCCATATCTCTTTCTTTTGATACACCTGTCTTCCCTCTTAATATACATGTCCTTTTTCTCTTCCTCTCTATGTTCCGTATATAAATGAGAGTTCAGTGTAGAAAAAGTTGATTTCTGATATAAAGAAAGAAAATAAAGAATAAACATGTTGAGATTAATTCTTTTGGCATCCGAAATCTTTACAGACGGTAAATTCAAGAGAAAAAAAGTAGCCTTATACTAAATTATAACACTAACAATTTCTTAAAAAATCAAGTGTTACTCAATGTTCTGCAATTTTCAATTGAAAAGATATAGAACTTTTATAGAAATCTCTATTGTGGAAAACTCAAGTTTTTCTCATTTTCACATTTTCTATGGTTTGTGACTATACGATACAAAGCCGTTAAACGGACAGATTGATAGACATTTTTTTGAGCTATAATTTTAATATGGTAGTAGAAATCCATTCAGAGTTTTCTCAAGTGTAGCACACTGTCCAATAAGTGAAGATCTCAAAAGATGACATCATGCAGATATTATAACATGTCTCCGAATTCGAAAAAAAATTTTTCCAGAACTAAGTAATATGCGTTTTAGTTTTATACCAAGACTTATTGTATATAGGTTACTCATTGTCTTAGAAGATATTCCATGGTATGCATGTTTTTCAAGATGGGTGTGGGTGAAGGTGTCGGTGTATGGGTCTTCTCTTCATTCACACCCACACCCAGCTCATCGATGTAACAAGAACAATAAAAAGAAACAAATGGCGATGGGCAGGACATGTTGCTAGATAGCAAGACAAGAGATGGACCAAACTCACCACAGAATGGCAAATAATGGACGGGAAAAGAAAACCTGGAAGACAAGCCACTAGATGGAGAGATGAAATTCACTCATTCTTGGGAAACGGCTGGAGCACTTTGGCACAAGATAGAGAAATGTGGAAAAACATGGGAGAGACCTTCGTCCAGCAGTGGACGGCAAATGGTTGCTAAATGACGATGATGATATGACGTTTGCGTATTTTTTAATGACTTGCGGTATCCACACTTTTCTAGAGAACTGATTTTTGAAAGTTCTTTCAATTTCAAGGTTTTTCAGTAGGGTGCTAATCGTATTTAGTCTCTGGACTTTCGGGACACACAATACTTTTGAATCAATGACCATGGAGAGAAACAGAATTAATATAATCTATTGAATAGTGTTAGATTGATTTTAATGAATTTTTATTGACACAAACTCGAAAATAAAGTAACAAAAAACTCTTGATGAGAAGTTGACACACTGAAAGAAATAAAAAAACGAACAAAAATGTAACATTATGTTTCTCTAGCAATTCTTTGTTTACATATCCTCCTTTCAGTTTGTCACTCACCATACAGATGAGAGCAGAAGAAGAAAAAAAATGATTTACCATTGACGTTCTCTTACAATGATGCCGTTTTTTTTCTTATTCCTCAATAAAATATAAACAACATTAATGTCTTCAATTTCACCACCGATTTTAGTTTGATAACTATAGACAAACATATAAGTAGAAATGCTTTTCAACAATTTAAACATATTGAAGCATCAACAGTTAGAATATCATTAGAAAATAAAATATCTTTTTCTTTTACAGACTTTTCCAACGAATTTAGTATACAAATTATAAATTGCTGTTAAAAGATTAGGAGTAATAATCTATTGATTCTTCTGATTTCATGTACACATCTATTCAATTGTTAAGTATATTACACAATTAAAATTCACAATTGCTGTTAGGAGATACAAGTTTTTTTTTACTTCCTGCGTCTCTACAATATGATTCACTTATTTTTATCAAGTTTGTTGTATTTCTACAAAAAAAAATCAGAAGGTCTTTATTGCTATACTATTTGGTAGAGCATTGATTATTCTATCTAATTATACGCTTTCATTTAATTTATTTTCACATAGATGAAAAACAAGAACGATTTTCAAAAAATTCATAAAACAAAAATTTTTTTGTCTGTGAAATTTCAATATGTTCTCTTCTAATAATCCGAATAATTATTACGTATTGGATAAAGAAACTACTTAGCGTTTACTTAGTTCGATAGAGAATTCATTTTTTTTTTATCAAACATATATCTCAGTTTCACTAAAAATTTAGTGATTTTCTAAAAATTTTTTGAAGGAAGCATTGAATTCTTTATTCTTGTTGAGTGAATTAAAGTTATTTCAATTTAGTTATAAAATCTTGTAGGTTAATTCGAGATTATCCGTATGGTATCGAAAATCCAGTTCTACAAAAGTGTCTAAACTTCCAGCAATTAAATTGTATTTCTTCTTTCAATTTAAAACAGTGTGACTCTAATTTTGATGGATTATTCCATTTAAGATTATTTTCATAACAATCGGATTTAATCTGAGTGAAATATGCTTGTGAAAAACTTGTATTTAGCTAGTGTTAGAAATTTTTTGATTTTCTTACCAGGATACTAAATAAATCAAATGAAAATCATATAGTTATATAGAGTAATTAATATTCTACCAAACCATACAGAAATAAAAAAAATCTCTGATGTTTTGTAGAAATAAACGAGATTGTAAAAACGCTAGTAAAAATAAATGAATCATCCTGTACAAGCAATTTATTTTATAATTATTTCATATTATTAGCATTCTCTTTTATTTTATCAAAATTTTTCAATTCATGTTGAGAAAAAGTAGATCGTGCAATAGACGCATTCTGAAAATGTAAAGTAGCTAATAAACATCATTACTTAGGATGGCGGTAAGCTACTCCTCCAGTCTGTCACAATCTTCTTTTTTATTTATCGTTAGAATGTTGTTTGATGATTCACTTTTTATGAATAAATATCTTTTACTTTCATTTTGAAGTAAAATTTTGAGTTCTACTTAATTTCCTGAGTTTTATTTTTGTAGAGATGAACAAGTTTTTATTTATATTTTATATTATTTTATGTTCTTGTCAATCAATATTGAAAATTGCTAAAGATAATTGTAAAGAATAAGAATTTTAGTTTTATCTTATTCTGCAAGATAGAAGAGAACATAGGACGATGAGATCACTTTATTTTGTGCTTGTTGTGAATTCGTAGAAATTTTGAGCTTTATCTACCATGTATAAAATCAAAATATCATAGTCTAAAGATTTATTTCTGATATAAAATTTCCATTCAAATAGAGTATATGATGTAATTAGTGCTGCTCTTGCTAATAATATGTTAAACAATAAAATTAGTTAAATATTCCTGTTTGCTAAATGCATAATTGAATACTTTTGAAAGAATCCAAAGTTGCATGTCGTAGTTATATCATCAATAGACACTACACGAATGAATAGATTGAAAATGTAAGTGTTTATATAGGTCTTGATGTGAGTCCCATTTGAGTGAATATTCACACTCCACCGACATCACACTCTGTAATGTAATGAACAATGTTGGATTGATTTTAATGTATTTTTCTTGACCGATACCCACACCCTTTTCACTTATAATTTTTATTACAATAACAACAGTTCTATCAAAATAATAAAGAAATCAAAGGCTAATTTTATTTTAAATATTGATTCGACTTAGTGTTAGAACTGTGGCACGACTAAAGTTCATTACGACAATTATTAGGTCAAACTTTTGTTTGCTTGCTGTATCTACTCGAAAAACCAACATGGAACTATTTCATTCATCCTTGGATTTCATAGAGCAACTCTTATTTACTCGAACGATCACAGAGCACAAAGTATATTGGTAAAGGTTAAGTACAAAGTGTTTATTCACATTATCAAAATATTTATGATAATCACATAGAAAAGAAATCAAACTGACGATGACTTCGTTGCTTTTTTCATTTTGTCCAAAAGTGAAAAAAAAAACTCGTTCTAAGAGAATCGAAGAAAAGAAAAATAATGTATAAGACAAGACACCCAATGCAATGACACTTAAGTC
>CAJNOL010001251.1:0-72438 GCA_905250125.1 Rotaria sordida | reverse complement strand
AGAGAAATAAATTGAAAAAAGATTGATATGATACGATAGCATATATCGTGCATATTGTCATTATTATCAGAAACTAAATAGATGAAGATGAAACATGGAACGAGGTAGTTCTTCACTTCAACTAAATCCTTTATCAACTGTTGGTTTAATAAATATACTCTTTTTATCATTCTTTCTTTTATAAATAACTCTCTTTCTATTAAATAAATTTTCTATTCGTATCCTTAATAAGGTCAGTCTCTTTGCAGTTTATATGAAACATGAATGTGTATTGTTATCACAGTAGGAGAAATGTTATTAAGACACGCACAAAATATTGACTTTGAATACGTATTGAAAAACGCAGCGTGGAACTGTCAAGAATGTCAGCAGTTCACGCATTTATATTATTACAAAAAAAAGATCATAAAAAAGCGCATGCGTTAAAACCGGCTAACCAATGATTTTACATCGTTAACACAGTATTGTTCTACTCATGCGTTAAAACGCAAAAAAAACGAGAGAATACATTAAATGCTCAGTGTTATGTAGAAATAATCAATAAAAAATTTTGTGTTGAGCAACTATTATGTTTGCTTAGTAAATTAAAAATTTATTTTACGTTGAAATTGAAGCATCAGTAACTAAATACTTTAGTTTGCTCATGTAAAAATTGATTTACACATTAAATGAATCGTACCTGTATCAGTAGCCATTTCTATTTTTTTCAATGAGAACATTTTGATACAGATAGAAGAATAGTTCTCGACAATGACTAATGATGGCATCAGCAGTCAAAACAATTTCGTATAATATAATATACATATATGTCTTTTCTTCTTCCATTTCGTTTCCTTCTCTTTAAGATGTTGTTTTTCAAATGTTCTCTTCTCTTGATTTAGTTTAAGTATACTTTTCTCTCATTATGTTTTCTTCCAAGTGTCATTGGTTTTTTTAGAGCTTTGCAAGATAAACTCTTTTCGAGTCTCGAATCATGTTTGTTCTTTCTCATTTTATTTCCAAAATTTTTTGATTCCGAACGTTCAGCGAAATGTGTCAAACAGGACTTTAGCTTTTTTCTAGTTCATTCAAATATATATAGCTGTCGTTTTTAAAACAACAAGATATGACTTACTATTGATCTGCTGGATCGATCACTTGTTAACAATATTATATTTTATTTGGTTTAAAAATGGTAACGGCATTGGAAATTGTTGAAGTACCAGCTTATGTTTCTGAGGGGGAGATAAATACAAATGAAACTGTAAATAATGAAAACAAGAAACGAGTAAAAAAAGAAAAAAGACAATGGAATCGGATAAAAGAAATGATGCTTAACAATGCCAAAGGGGCTAAAGAGACAGTAATAAAAACCATTACTGATGCAATAAACTTCTGTTAATTGTAATTATAATATTTTTACTCATATAAATTAATAAAAAACTAAACAAAAATAAATTAAATACTGAGTTTCTTTTAACTAATTACCGAGCTTTTCAAATTATTTAGAGCATCTAACCATAATTCGATCACCAAATTTTATCTTTTTAAAAACAAACTTCTTAAGTTCTCTCCACAACATTCGTTTGAGCTAATTTTTAATTTCCGGGATAGAGTAAACATTTATCTATCTTTTCATCGATTTTTTTAAAAAGTTAATTAATCCTTAATGAACAGTAGTCGTTGCAAAGACACTTATTCAAATTTTTTGTCCGCTCTCTCCCTTTTCTAATTTGATCATTCTAGCTATTTCCGTTTCCTAATTCGAGCATTCAACCCATTTTGTAAGGAGTGCTCGGGAAAAACATTGTTTCCACATGAAAAGTATCTTTAATATTAAAACAAATTGCACCATTTGATTCATCAGCTCAAGATCTTTATTTTCATATAGTTTTTCTAATTCTTATGAGTAATTTTCATTATTTTTTTCTGATTACATTCGAATGATGTTTGTGATCAAATCAGATAACCGATCTTAATCTGATCACTCAAGCCATTTTGAGTTCCTAATTTGATTACCTAATGTAAAATACATGGGGTTTCAATGAATGATGGAAAAAAAGATGTTCGCGCTACTCAAAGTACGGAATTCCTAGTTGGTGCTGGTACAAAAGTCAATGTTTTTCCCAAGCGTTCCTTAAAAAAATGGCTTGAATGATCGAATTAGGAAATAGAAATAGCTGGAGTGATCAAATTAGGAAAGGGAGAGAACGGACAAAAACTTTGAGTAAATGTCTTTGTAACGACTACTGCTCATTAAGGATTAATTAACTTTTAAAAAAATCGATGAAAAGATAGGGAAATGTTTACTTTATCCGGGAAATTAAAAATTAGCTCCAACGGACGTTGTGAAGAGGACTTATGAAGTTGTTTTTTAAAAAAGATAAAATTTGGTGATCGAATTAAGATTAGGCGCTCTACTATGCTAAAACTAATTTTTCTACTGAATACAAACTATTGAGCGTGTAATAAAAAACATACAGATCATTCATGACGAAATAATGAGTAATTACATACAAGCCAAAACATAATGATGAGGTGTATATAGACATATATGTATTTTTATATATTACTCCTTATTTAGAAAGCGTGAAACGGAAAAATTTTTTTTTATAATTGATAATGAATAGTTTAATCTGTAAAATACTTATGATCCTTATTTCAGTGTCAGCATATATCAAATTTCCCAAAAAAGAAACAATGGAAAAATCCAATTTATGAGCATTAGCAAGTTGAGTATTTAATACGCCACTCTCATTGATAAAAATGTCAAAGAAAAACGCATGACATTTAGACTTTCCAAGAACTTGCACTCGTATGATAAGAGGTGAAGGTTAAAACGTTGAAAAAAATCAATATTCCAAACACTTAAGCGCTCAGTGGTACTGTTTAAGAAAATTTTAACCATAGTCATGCCCTTAAAAGCCCAGATTTTTCGTGTTTACGTGACCACTCTTTTCCACACATGTTTTAATGTTCGAAAAACTTCATAGATGAATGCTGTGTGTATATTTAGATCAAATTCTACAACATTGGATATTATGAAATTAATTTTCGTGACAAACAAATAGGTTTTTTTAACTTGAGCCTTTTTCTTTATCTGTAGGCAATTATTTTAGTTAGTATTTTTACTATCTTCTTGTCTATTGTTCAAGAAAGCAGTGAATTTTTCGATTCCAGGACTGAGAAGAAAAGTCACTTTCTAATTTTAATTTCAATTAAAAAATTACAGTTTTTGAATTTTACAACTGAAAGTCATATTTACAAGTACTATAATAATTAATCATTCATAAATTGATGATGTTTTTACATGGAAAACATATTTTATATGTTATCGCACAGAAACATCAGTTTGATAGTTAATATGAGTTTCATCTTGTGAAACTATTATTTAAATAGATTTTCGTATTTATAAGCAGATTTCAAGCATTATATGTTGTCTACAATTCTGCTACGGGAAAACACCACTTTGTTGAAATATTTTATTGAATTAAGTAAATATGCGTCTTGTAGATAGATATTGTACTGCATTCAATTTTTCAACAATAAAATAATATTAAACTTGCAGTATTTATTTCAAATAAGAGAAGTTCATCAACTATTATAAAAAGTAATTCATGGCACAGAATCAAACTGAATTTTGAACCGTTTATTCATGATATAAATCATTCTTACATGTATGTAGTGTAGAAATCGGTGGTTCTGAATAGTAAAAACGAAAATAAATGTTCCAATTTCAGTTCCTAGAAAATATCTTGGGGAGTGATGACCTAATAAAAGTATATCAGTTAACTGATATCATTTTTTTCTAGAAATTTCTAATTCATTTTTCGAGATTATTAACTTCTATTATTTTTGATAGAGAAATTTCTGCGAAAAATAAAACAGCAAAGAGGAAGAATCAGAATCTTTGTGTCTATTGCATTTCCAATGGTATTCAGCTAACGTGACTGAAAAAGTTTATTCTTCTTTCGCTAGCTTCGGTACATACATTAAGTAAAGCAATTCTCAACAAAGTTGAGAAATTTCATCCAGAAAACCCTAAATTTTGATTAAACTTTGTTCAAAAGAGCTCATTAAACAATTTTCGAGGATTAAATGGTCCTAGAGGGTCTACCATTTTTGGATGTTTTGGATAATAGCTATGAAAGCCATAACTTTTTTTTTTGTAAACTTAATATGAAAACTAATAATAAAGATCGATGCAGTCTTTTATACTCTATACAGATAACGTATTAATTATGCTTATCAATTAGTTTGTAGAGGATCAGACAGGTACAATAGATGCAATTCTTACATCACATAGACGAATTTCGATACTTTCATAGGGTACTTTTGTATTATCTATAGTTATTTGAGTTGATCAATTATATAATCAATGATCATTTCGAACAAAGTAGGTTTTTCAAAAATAATCAAAAGGTAATTCACCTAATAGTTCTTCGAAACTAACAAAATTCATCTTCGATCTCGAAGTGAAAAATCACTGAGTCAATGTGTGATTGAATTCATTCGAGCTTTTAAAATCGGCCTTTACAGTTGAACTGTTCCAAAAATTGAATTTTTTATTATATATCAGTAAGAAAATATTATAGCATAAGATTCATGGCGTGGATGTCGGTGTAGGTATAAGTAGAGAGAAGATACACATTCATACCCATATTCTCTTTGGTGATATCGTTTGGATCCTTGTCGATACTAATCTAGTCCGTTTCCAGATATTCTAACAATGAATTTGAACAGCTGTAGCATATCGTAAACTCTTTATACGAAATGTTTATAGTGTGAAGAATATAGATGATCTCACACCAATACCCAATTCGTGGACGAAGTGAGCGAGTCTGCGTGTTCATACGAGTGGATAATGGTCAATTAGAGATCCTAATGCGCACCAAAGCTACGGCGACACTCAAATCCATAGTCACATCGACACTTCCACGTTCACGTCCTTTCTATCGATCAATATTTTTTTGTTGAGTTAGGTGCAGCTACAGTTATATATTTATGCACTCGCACACCACCTTTTCACACGCGGAGCTCGGATAATCAAGAGTCCATAATACATTGCATTAAACATAAATACATTTTTCTTCTCCTTCACATCCGTAGAAACATTGATTTATTGGCCAAAAGATAAAGGATACTAAGCTCTAGAAATAGTGTGGATCTTCTCTCCATTCAGCATACATTCGCACCGAGCTCTTCTATCTGCATCATCTTAAATGAAGTTCAACTCTTCTTTCAGATGAATTCAAAATAGTATATTCTTTTTGAAGAATAAAAATCAAATATATTCCTTAAATCTCTCACACAATCTTATAAACAAACATCGTGAATAGAAAATAAATTGGTAAATGTATACAGAAACAATATTGATTTGTAAGCAAAGAAAAAAGAGAACAACATCAAAACTTGTCTATTAATAAAAAAAAGATATTTAATAGAATATGTATAGTTATCGTTTGTCCCCTCAATGATAAGATCTTCGTTGATATTCATATTCATATCGTGTTCGTTTATTTTGGTGATCAATTCGTTCTTGATCTCTGGAAACTATTCTTGTATAGCCTTGTTCATTAGATATTTGGATAGAACGTTTTATTAAATCAATCGTATCATCTGATGATCTGATCTTATCACTCAGTCTGATAGCTTGAATAAATTCACTGTATCGATCTATTACTTTTATAGCTTTTAAGCGCTGTTGAAAATTTTCAACAATAACTGGTGGTGGATATCCGTATGCTGCATCTAAAAATCTAAAATAAACAAATATTAGAATAGAATGAATGATAAAAGAAAACAATGAAATTTACTTTTTTACTCCAGAGAAAATAAATGTTTGAGCCATTTCTAAATTGAATACTAATAGATGATTTGATACTTTTACAGATTTAAATATATCCAGTAAATCAGGAGATCGTATATCTAATAAATTTCTAATCGAACTATTTCGTTCAATCCAATAGATTTGTCGAGCAAAATATTCTTCATAAACATATTTTCTAATTTCATCTAATTTATATTTACTTGACAATGCAATTTGTATTAAAAATTCACCCATATCTGGTGTAATATTTTTATTACGATAACGTAATCCTCTCATAAAATTTTCTATTCTATCATTAATTTTTCGATCTAAAAAATGATAGAAATTTAAAAATTAAACATGTTCAATGATAACATCAATTTATTTACTAACTTACCTAATTCAGGATAAATATCAATGAAATGCATTAATAAACGTAAAAAATGACAATAAGCTTCTATGGCATGTCTTGATTCAAACATTTGACCATTGAATAATTGTACAGCTGATTTATTCATCAATGCTGTTAATACACTCAAAGCCATTGATGGAGTAAAATCATATCTTGCATTACCACGAGCAGTACCATAATGAATGACACTAATACTATTTTGAATAATTAATTTTCCTTTTTCAAAATGATTCTCATTAATATATATCGGTAACCAATGATTATAATCTCGTCCTGTTACTGAACGAAATTGCCAATGTTCATAAAAATCTAATTTATCTCCACCTGTTTTTTGTATTTCTGCAACATATGCATCGTATGAGATAAGTTCCAAAACAATTTCTGACCATAATCTTCCGATATTGTCACGTTTAATCAATAGTGGATATCCTAAACAAATATTATCTTCGATAACATTTTGTTTAGTTACACCACATGTTAATTTTTCTATAAGTTCACGCTGAAATTTTATGCGTTCACGTTCTACCTTCAATTGCTCTTCATCTTCTTTTGTCAATATTTCTTGATTTTCTTCTGGTTTAACTGATACTATAGCAGTATAATCAACTACAATTGGATTTGGTTTGTCATAGGTATGATCACATGTAATACATTTAAATTTTTTTACAATTCTATGTAAATTCTCAATGCTTTGTGGAGATGGATTAACAACCAGATCAGGCTCAGCAAAAAAGGTGACAATTTGAAGAAGTGCAGTCGATAGTGTATAACCGGGACTATAAATGTCAAAGAAGAAATTAATGTAGAAAGAAATATTTTAAAATATTAGATGTATCACAATTATATTAGTCAAAGTTATAAGTAAATCGATCGAACTGATTTTATTTAGCTAACATTTAACAGTAATTGTCACTCGAAGAAAAAAAATGTTTTTTTTTTTTGAAAACCAACCAAAATACGTTTTCGGAGAGATCCTGAGAATCGTTTACAAGTTTTTCAAATAAAAAAATGGGTTTTCGAACTTCGAAAATGCATGTTGGTTGGTTTCCAAGAAAATCTTTTTTTAAGAGTATACTAGCTTGATAAATTGGTATTTAGACTAATTTCATCAGTTAGCGAGTTTATTAAATTAGATAAATTTTCAGGTTAGTTGTCAGTGCTAACAAGAGAATAATTCCAAGTGCAAAATCATCTAATGCCATTCGTCGATGAGTCCGATTGAAGATTGAAAAGCTCTATTTCCGTTTGAATTCCCAACTTTTTCTTTTTGAGTTATGAGCATTTTACATGACTTTTGTCCTCGATGCAATGCCTTATTAGACTAATCGAATGATTAAATTCTTAGCTGAAATTTAGTCCATTGATAAGTGTTATAGTCGCTTAAAAGTCTTGACAATTTGAGTCAAAATGTATTTATTCCTATTGAAACATCAACATGTTGTGAAAATGTTTTGATTTTGAAAAATATTCATAAATTGATGACTCTTTAACATGTAAATATATCAATGAGAATGAGTTCATTGTGATTCAAATTTTGAGATTTTTCTAACAATAAACAAAATTTTATGCGTAAAACTCAAGTCAATAAAAGAATATTAGCAACTCCGAACCGCAATAGACTTCTTTTACTACTGACTAAGACTCATTGAATGACAGTAGTCTCAAATAATTTTACATTTCGGAAGATTTTCTCATTCATTCTTACTAACTGCACTTAAATGTAACACTTCTAATCAAGACATCTCTCTCAGTTATTACCTCCATCCGGTAGCCTGCTTGGCACTACCATGATCGATTGTTCGAAAATGCTCGGCATAGTTGGTCAATAAGTCATTGCACAAAGCATGTCCATTTCTAAAAACAAAAAAAATCGAATGAAAAAATGTCTATTAAGTACACTACACTATCAAGTACCTTCCATCATAATGAATATGAGCATGGTAACTAGAATCAAATTCTAAGCCAGGTGCTATATTTCCAGCAGGACCCGTCAGTGGATAATCTTCTGGAATATGAAGAATTAAATGAATCATAATGCCTTTATAGGGTCCATCATTAATCAATACCTGAGAAATTAAAGTCAATTACTTATGTATTAAATAGATCGAATGGTTATACTTGAATACATACATTACAATGTAAAACGAATGGATTTGATTCATCTGGACAGTTGACACCAAGTCCTGGTATCGGATGTTTATCCAGATCTCTCAAATCTCTAAAAAATTTCAATAGAAAAGTTGTCATTCTTATCATTAGCACATTCTTTCATTTATCTGCATACCGTATGATTCGTTTGGTAGCAGCAGCCTTTGTATTTTGTGATTTAAACGGCAGACTCATTGCCGATCAAATGCAAAATAATGACTAATAAGTTGAAGAATCTTTTATATCTAAAGGAAGTAGAACTTATGCAATAGGGTTTTTTTTCTTTTTTCCTTCCTTAAGAATAAAAAACCAAGTTCGGATGCTAGACGACAGTCATTCGGCACAGAATAGAAAATAAACAATGACTCATCTTTATATTTGCAAAATGAAAGTAGAAAACCATTGCACAATGACAAGGTAACTATCTTTGTATACCTACATCTATTTTTTTTATAATATAAAATACGTATTTTAAGTCAGATGAGAAATGACTTTGCAGATATATTTCCAATTAAATACTATTCAAAAATTCTGTCTTGATTTCGAATTATTAATCCTTTTAATTCTCCTTCCCATTGGCTACGGAAATAGCCATTTGTAGAACTTCACGATTTATCGAATGGTAAAAAGAATTTTTTTTTCATTGCTCCGTCATTGAAATAACGGACCTACAAAATCGATAATTTTGAAAAAATTCAACTTTTTCGAAACAAATTATTTTCTACCTACAGTCAATAGATATGTTTCGAAAGCTTACCATCAACGACAAAATGGTTGCACTTCGTATTTTGGATCTAAAATACAGAATTTATAATCAAAAGAAGTTTTTTTGGATATATATGAATAGTACAAGTGTAGACGTTTATAATACGAACATAGAAAGTGTTGACATATTGTTTGAGTTTTTTTAATAAATTTTTGAACAACATTTAATAATAGTTCATTGCAAGCTTCATCGACTGTATTCTCTAGTTTACGTTGTGACTTTGAATTCTTGTCTTTAATTTTCTGTTTGATAATATTCCAGGCCAGCTCAATTGCGTTCAAATCAGAACTGTGATCTGGCCATTCACATAACTCAATATTTCTACTGTTTACATCTTTGTTTGAATTGAGCACTTCTATGCCATCTGACGCCGTCGGAAACAAATGAGAATCCATTCAATATTCATATATTTGCAGATAAAGCTTCATTTACTGTATCAACATATGTATCCCTTTTTAACCATATATCAAATCAACGGAACACATAACCATTTCACCAAATGAAACCAATTAAATTAACATGGACCCGTAAAGAAGAATTTTCTTTCTTGGTTGTTGGCTCTTCTTGTCTACACTGAACAATCTATTGTATAATTCGTAAACTGATATAACATTCTTCTTCAAATATATATTTCTTAATGTTAGCATGATGATGTAATGCAGCAAATCAGCATCAGTTTTCTTCGTTCATATTATTGTTCTTGATTTTAATAGGAGATTTACGTGGCCGATAGCCAAGAGAAAGACGATAACGTTGTATGGTATGTTCGGTAGTATTGAAGTGTGTGAGTGATAGTAATTCAGCGGCAGTAGCCAATCGATTTTGTGTATGATTCGATCGAGTTGTTTAATTTGTGTTGAATCAAGTGCAGGTCGACGACTAGGACTATGTCCAGAACTTACATTACCATAACGGAAATGATAATTATTAGTACGACGTACCGTAGTAACATGACGGTTGAGGGAACATGTTGTTTGTAAGATATTTAGAGAACCTTTTTCCCCATCCACTGATAAAAAATACCAGCAGTGTTCTTCACTCAGCGAATATATTTTAAACATAATTATCGAACAACGAAATAGGAATAAAAACTCAAAATAAATAAAAATGAATATACGGTGACCTATCGTTATAAATATCGTTCAACAGTATATTAAAAAAGTCAAACAGTATATCAACACTTTGTATCTTTATATTAAATTTTTATTTGTATTATAAATGTCTACACTTGTATTATTCATATATATCCAAGAAAACTTTTTTTGATTATAAATTCTATAGTTTAGATCAAAAATACGAAGTGCAATCATTTTATCGTTGGTGGATACTTTTAAACACTTTTCTCAGTTTCATACTAGTAGTCAATTTCGGTCTGTGGCGTATACTCAGAAACCTAGATACATGTAGTATTATTTCAAGTAAATACTGTCAATTTATCGTACCTTTTGATAATGATAACTTCTTTCATAATTTTCATAATATCATCTAAAAGTTGATAATGGACGATTGTATGGGTCACCACAGTCAGCTCGTCATTGAACTACTATATCGTTCTTGCGTAACGTCGCACAGATATTTAAAAAGTTGTATCAAAGCTGTACAATAAAATTAATGAATAATGAAGATATTCTTTACGCCACTGCAACTATACTAAATAACGCTCGAACGCCAAGAACAATAAAAAAACCGAACACATCAATATCACCGTCTTCTTATTCAACTTTAGAAAAAAATCTAACAGCAGAATATATTTTCTTAAGTGGCAATGTCGTCAATAAAACTATATATGCTACATTGGAACCAATAGAGTCAGATTCGCCGGAACTCTAAACAGAAAGGAACTCATTAACCAGAAGCATAGCTACCCAAACCGTGATTTCCTAGCAACTGAGCTCTGAAATGCCTAATTACGTAGAATCTCAGCTTAAACATAATCCTATTCCCTCGAACCTCTACCATAGAAGTTTCGATTAAACGAGAACTAGATAATAAAGGCCTCCGATTAGCTCTGTACCCATCCTTGACCAATATGATTGAATGATAATTAAATAGTAAAAATGTCCCATTGGCTTGGCTTCCAGCCTCGAAAAACCTGATTGAATGAGACCTAGATAGCGAAAACATCTGAGTAGCTGAATTGTCGGTATCGAAAAACCTAATTAGATAAGAGCTTAATGACTAAAACCTACGATTGGTTGAATTTTCGATTTGCAAAACGTTGATTGGCTTGACTAAAATTGCGGAATTATCTGATTGGCTGAACTGCCGACTTAAAAAATTTTGATTGAATGAGAGCTAGACGTTGCAATCATCTGATTATGAGAAGTTATACTACAATGTAGTCACAATCTCAGCCCGGTAAAAACTTCTAATGATTAAAATCGATTAAAATTTCGAAATCCTATGAACTTAATCGGCAACAATAACCCGATTATTCTGCACTAAAATTCAAATTAAAATCGATAATAATTTGGATTTTGTTCCACAATAGTTATGATGAAAATTCTCATATAATTGACTTCAGCCCGATTTTGATCAATTTTTTATACTGTTGTACGGGTTTGTAAACGGCAAGAAAAGTTACAAATAGAGACCTTTCTCGTGCAAAAAATGACAAAAAATTTATTAAAATCAGATTTTTTCTGTTTTTTTACATGAAAATTATCTGCTCTTATTCTATGCTACCTGTTAATCTGCTTCAATCTCCTCTTACTTTTTAATCGATTACAATCATATACATCGAATATAGTCACTTTTCTCACTATTCGAACGCGAAACTCTAATTTTTTATGAACTTTTATAATTGCTCGTGTTTAGAAATCATGAATGTGTCACCAAGTTAAATTCTGGCAACTAAATTAAAGTTGGAATTGGTATATGAATTATTTCAAATTGAGATGGTGCAACTACATCAGTAATCGATTAAAAACTAGAAAAGGCGATTGAGATTAATTAAAATATTTTAATCAATACTAATCAATTGTATGCATTATTTCACTTTTTCTATACAATACATCTGCGTATATAAAACACTTTTGCAATTTGTATCATCACAGGTTATACTCATATCATGTGTGCCTTCGACTTACGAAAATAACCAGTGTCATTTCATTACCACTTTTTGAAAATCGATTAAACAGGATTATTGTTTTAGTTGAACTTATGATTGAATAAAACCAAATTCATCGAATTATTTTATCTAAATTATGTTTTGGAAAAAGCACATATATTCTTCACAATCATGTATATCATACTTATTCTAGAACTTCCATTCTAATAAAGATTACATGACACTTTTATCTAACATAGTTATACTAGCAATTATTACTTCGACCAAAATGCCTTGTATCAGTACAAATCATTTGATTTTCTATAGACTGTACTGATATTCACCAATACTTTCGCAATCGATTGAACAGATTAAAATCAAATTAGTACCCTCATAATCAGAATAGATGCCTAATTCGAATTTGAATATAAATGAAAAAATTCAAAAAAATCTACTTTCATGTTCCGAGAGCATAAAAGCAAAAGAAAAAAAAAATTCTATGCCATCTATTAATCAAAATTGTAAATCGAAATGTACACCCATATTGAATCGCCAAAAAGCAAAAGAAATAATTTATATAAATCGAATTTTTTAATTCGAAAGTACGCCCATGTCGAAGTACAAGAAAAGCAAACACTGAGAATTATTCTGAATTATAATGATGAATCTGATGCAGACTATTCTCATCTGAGTTGCTACAAATATTATCTGACATGTTACAAGCATCGACTGTGACGCTGCAAGCATTTCCTGCGCGTCTACAAACATCATCTGTGCTGGTACAATTATCATCATAGACGCTAAAAGCATTACCTGAGATGCTAATAGCATCACCTGTACTGCTAAAAGCGTCTCCTGTCACGCCTGAAGCATTATCTGAGATGCTACGAGAATCACCTGAGATTCTACAAGCACCGTTTGGGATACATCAGGTAGTATTTTCCAATAGCCATCTTCAGCATACACTGGATACATGTGCAAGAGTGAAAAATAATGCTAAACTAATGGTAACACATTGACATTCTTACTCCCTCTGATTGCAATAATGCTAGCGCTAATTTTTGTGCGAGACACCTAATATTGAACTGTCCAAAAGGGCTTCTCTTCGCGTAACTGACCTTTTTGTCTCAGTGTGGAGGCGCCAAGAACACTCCGAAGAGTCGCAACCCGTGCTCGTCTCTGTGTACATAGTAATGAACGAAGTCAAAATTGAAATAATAATAATAATAATTTATAAATATTTTTTTTTCTTTTTTGGTATTTCAACATGGTTGTGCCTGTCGATTTGTAAATTTATAACTTATAATTAATATAAAATTTTCCTTTTCTTTTTTTTCTATTTCAACAGGAAAGCCGTATTTTTCATTTATTTTCGAAGTAATAATATAGAGTTAGTGCTCCATTTGTATTGGAACCTAAATTAGGCAAGTCACGTATAATCTTTGATAATCAATTGCTTATCCCTGAATCAGTTTTTTTATTGATTGAGATTTTAATCAATTGAACAGGTTAAAATGCACTAATGATTAAAACGAAATTACGACTGATATAATGATTACATGTCTTCGGAGAATATCCCCGGAAACTCGATTATGTCCTAGGGTAAGAGGTATATAGATATATAGGTATAGGAGGTATAGAAGGTATAGAAAGTATAGGAGGTATAGAGGTATAGAGGTATAGGAGGTATAGGAGATATAGGAGGTATAGGAGATATAGGAGATATAGGAGGTATAGGAGGTATAGGAGATATAGGAGGTATAGAGATATAGGAGGTATAGAGATATAGGAGGTATAGAGATATAGGAGGTATTGGAAACTCAGTAAACATTTATTTTTTTTTATAAATGATTTTTCCGAGCAAGGATCGATAAGTTGAATTAGGCATAGAAGGTGTAGGAGACGCAGTAAATAGTTATTTATTTTTTATGATTGATCTTTTCGAGCAAGAATCGATAACTTGAATGAATATATCTGACTGAATCACTATTCAAAGTCAAGCACTGTATAAAGATTATCTGCACTACTTAATTAATATCTGCTATATCTGCTATATCTCCTATACATTCTATATCTCCTATACCTCCTATATCTTCTATATCTCCTATACCTCCTATATCTCCTATACCTCCTATACCTCTATACCTCCTATATCTCCTATACCTCTATACCTCCTATATCTCCTATACCTCTATACCTCCTATACCTCCTATATCTCCTATATCTCCTATATCTCCTATATCTCCTATACCTCCTATATCTCCTATACCTCCTATACCTCTATACCTCCTATACCTCTATACCTCCTATACCTCTATACCTCCTATACCTCTATACCTCCTATACCTCTATACCTCTTACCCTAGGACATAATCGAGTTTACGGGGATATTCTTAGAAGACATCATATGGATATAATCAAAAATAATTGATGTAGTAGATTATGTTTTCAATCGCTTTTAATCGGATTATCCTGTCAAATGCTGAAGTCTCATAGGAAAAATGAGATTTATAAACGAGTAATGAAAAATAATCCTGATTTTTTTAGATATATTTTTTACTGATAAGAAATCTCTTTTTTCATTGAGATAGTAAAAAAAATGTCCTATGACTAAACGTCACATATGCATAATCGTTGATTAAATGGTTCTTTTTTTACCATTTACGGTCACATGGGAATAGAACAAAAAAAAAAGGAGAAAAGGATATATGAATGTATATAGGGCTTAAGGTTTCATATGCATAGAAAGACGTCACTATGAAAATATATGCATGATATTGCTTTACATTCGGGACAATATGCACCGTTACCTACGAGAAAAAAATCACTCTCTGAGAGCCAAAAACAAATCTATCTCTCTCGCCATCCATGAAAAGAAAAAATTTTTTTTTTCCAAATTTCTCTTTGGTAGACGGTCAACGAATATATTTCTCTTTGATAGGCAATCTACGATTATATAAAGACGAAGTACAATTATATAATCATACCATTTGATTACGTGTCCATATTTATCCATCAATTTTTTCTCAAGCGATCAGAAAACAACAGCAACAATGAAACTATTCAACCAGTTGGTTTGCTTCATTGCTATTTTGATGTTAGTGACGACACTCTTTGTAGCACAAGCAGCGCCACTGGAAGGTAGAGATGCTAAACGTGTGGTCCGTCAACCACCGAACAAACTTACGGTATCTTCGATTACCATAACGTTTTAGGTCTCAGCATCAACCACATAAACTACAAATTTTTCCATCGAATTGAACAAAATATTTGAATAATTGTTTGGTACGAATTAGTCATACATCCAATATTCTTCGACGACATAATCAACTACAAGGTTTTGCTCTAAATTGAACAAAACATTTGAATAGTTGTTTCCTATGAATTATTCCTTGATCAAGTGTTCCTCGATGATAAAATCGTCTATAAACGTTCGCTTTGAGCTCAATAAAGTATTAGAATAATTGTTTCCTACGAATTATTCCTTAATCCAGTGTTCCTCGATGACATAATCAACTACAAATCTTTGCTTGCAAATGAACAAAGTACATGACTAGTTGTTCGATATGAATTATTCTTTGGTCGACTATTCTTCGATTATAAAATAAGCTATAAATCTTTACTTCTCAATGAACAAAGTATTTAAATAGTTGCTTGTTGTGAGATTATTCTTTGATCCAGTGTTCCTCGATAATAAAGTCAACTACAAATCTTTGCTTGCAAATGAACAAAGTACTTACATGATTACTTGTTATGAATTATTCTTTGATCGAATGTTTCTCGATTATAAAATTAACTAGAAATTTTTGCTTTGAATTGAACAAAATATTTGAATATCTTGCTATTTTATGTTCATTTTTAGCGTGTTTCAATAGGCAAATGTCCATCATCATGTCTTTGAAATGAGAAGCATATTTGAATAGGATGTTTAAGTCAGGTATGTTATGACAATATAGAGTGTTGATGATAACTCATCGAGAGAATGCCATGATAATGTATTCCATCATTCATATTTTCTTCTATGAGTTTTATTATCATTTGCAGTATTTTATGATCTCGAATTAATTCAATATTTTTGTGAAATACGAACTAAAATAAGTAATGAAGTATAGGGGTGAATATTTCGATCCCCCCAAAGAGTGTGATAGAAGCAAGCCAGAGGTCATCATCTACCGTGACAGACGTTGTTAATATACCATAAGGACTGTATATTCAAAAAGTTTCGTTATAATATATTAACCAATTCCTTATTGCATTTCTGAAGAATTAAAAGAAGAGTGAAGAAATGTGTCATTTTAATCCTACAAGGATTGTAATAACAGCTTGATTTTCTTTGTAGAACACATGGTGCCAGCGTCAATTCACATTCTTAAATAGGACGGTACCATCAATCATCGAAAAATTAATGAATGCTATCTATTAGTTAGTTTGCTCCTCTCATGTTTTCAATTAACTACGTAGCTTTCTCTTCTAATATACTTGCCAATTTTTTCTGTGCTATTCATAATTATTTATTTCAATAAAATATATATCAAACATGTTTCGTTTAGATTCTTGAAGACAACAGCAAATATTTAAAATAATTGTGAGCAACGTACCATTGTCTTCTTTTATTCAATATCTACGCCTTCAGCCAATAATTGTTTCATTGAGAGTGAGGGTATTCATTTTTAGAATAAATCTGCAATACAACTAGATAAACTTTGAACTGCCATGAACAAGTTCAATCTTTTGAGGATAAGAGTCTTATCCAGAACCTATTACACTACATTGATGTTCGCTTTAATTAAAGGATAATGAACTTTTCCATGTTTCAACTATAGCTCTAATGCGTGGACACGAACTTATTCTATTGTCTTAAATTCGAGTATTGACTTCTGTAAAGCGTCATATAAATTGAACACTTGATAGATATCATCAAACAAAATTTTAATGCAAGATTAAAGTAAGTTTTTCATCCAAAATAACAAACCGTCATAATAAAATTGACTTGCTGAAATATTCTTCAATCATCTTTAAAATTTAACATTTTTTATGAAAGTTCATTTTACAGAATTCAACAAGAAATATGGATTTCATATCATTTTGCAAGAAAAAGATATTAAAAGTTTCGATTGTTCGTTGTTCGCGTTGGTAGCACTTGCAACTACATCTATTAGATAAACAATAAGAAAAATAATGATTCTTTTCTTTCATTTAATGTACTACATTCTAATTCTATTCCACCAAAGTTTGAACAGTGTGAGGATGCGAAAGATAGTGTGGATGTCTCTGAGTCCAACAAACTAAAAACAAATTTCGACTTTGTCTAAAGGTCTCATCAAAGGACTATCACTTCGTATTTACTTAAACGATCCGAAAATCACAAATAAAAAGCATAATCTACATGATAAATAACTAAAAACAATTCAGAATTCAATTGAGAGTGGGTATCGATGAGATGTGGTGTGAATGAAGTCAGCTACTGTTATCATGATTTCATTACTGCTAAGGACTCTTCAGACAGCTTTGACAATATACCTGTTCGAAATGATTCGAAAATTACCAACGAGAGTAATACTCTTAAGGTTAATAAATAGAGTGAATATGAATATTTGAAAATAGGTACTGAAATCGGTTTAAGTACATATATATAGATTGAGTATTTCTTTTTATTATAGTGACGGGCATGTCCAAATGTAGACGTTGAAACAAAGATCTATCAAGTTGTCCTTTTTGAGAGTCATTTTCATCAATATGAATATCATATGAGCTATGTTCGAATAATGTCACAGTCGGAAGAAAATATTTCGGATATGGATGCGTGTGATCCTTTGAGAAGAACATCTACATACATTGTTTGAGCGGAACTTTTTTTTTCTCTTAGTAGAACTCATTGATATTTAGAGACACAAAAAAAATCTCAATCTGTTTGGACCAGTCATTCTTGAATTATAGAGTCTAGAAAAGCAACTTGTTGGAAATGGTCACTTTTATGGTTTTTTCGTAATGAAATTCATTAAAAAATAGAAAGTACAATATTTTTTTTAAAAATGGCTCTTTGCTGTACATCATATTTTGAATTGAATAAAAACGAAATGCCGCTAGGATGAATTTATTTTTATTTACAAGAAATCAGAAAAGAATAGATTGATTTTTATTATTTAAGCAACTGAAGACTTAATATTATTATTAATAACTGTTTTAGTACTAAACATTGATGTTCTAGCTGTCTGTCCAAGTAATTTAAGATTTTGTCCATTATCAATTGTTGTTACAGGTGTTCGTTTTTTAACTGTTGGTTCAGCTGGACCAATTTTTCGTCGAGTTTTAGGTAATTTTGATCGTGCACGAAGATGTGTATAAAAATTAGCAAATGATTCAACAATAATTGGCATTGGTAAATCAATAATTAATACACCAGCAACTAAAAACAAAAAAAAAACAAAACCATTTATTTCTTTTTGTTTTTTATTATCTAAAAAAGAACATCAGACATTTCATTACCTGTTGAAACAGCACCAACTAACATTCCTAACATAGTTTTTGGATATAAATCTCCATAACCAATTGTTGACATTGTTATCATATTAAACCATAAAGCATCTGGAATTGAACGAAACATATTCTCATTAGGATGTCGTGTTGTCATACGTTCAGCATAATAAATTAATGCAGCAAATATAGCAACAGCAATTAAAACAAAAAATATTAATAACCATAAAACAGATGATGAATATTTCATTGATGTTATAATAACTTTTAAACCAGGATGATGATTAAATAATTTAAATAATCGCATTATACGTATCGTTGATAATAAATCAAGAGCTTCATTATCATTAACATTAAGTTTTATTAATGCCCATGTAAAATAAAACCAAGATGTTGCTAGAATAAAACAAAAATATTCTATATTAGTTTTATTCTTTTACTTTTACTTTGATATTCATACATTATAATCTTCATTTATTCTGAATAGTATGAAAGTTTTAATTAACAGATGGACTATTCTCATGATCGTATGATCGTGTAAGGGAGAAGTTATAATTATGAAAATTAAGTGCAACACTTATCTTTGAATGTAGTCGAATATATGAAATGCTAATAAAGTTTATACAAAGTATGCACTATATTTAATGAATGTAGGGTAATTGAAATAATAACCGATCTTTAATGTTAGTCTATTGTTCTGTATTCCGACTGTTGGTAAACCGTGATCGAGTAATTTACTAGTATCGTTGTATTCCTAGTCAAATACAATTTAAGGAAAATGAAAATTAACACTAGCCGAAATATTTATTAGCAACTGATGTCAAATCAAATTGATATAATTAGTTTCAACATATCTAGCATTAAATTATCTCAAGGTAAAGGTACATAATTAAAAATAAAGGATTAAAAATACTATTATTTTTATCTTAAATATGTATAGAATATACACATCTACTTTACTCTTGTCAATATATTCAAGAAAATAACACGTATTGTGAAATACTAGAAGAAGAGAAAATATTTGAGATTGAACAATTGATTAACTGATTGAAAAGAATATAAAGATTAAACACTAAAATAACATACCAAGAAAATCAATAATATTTAAAAATGATTTACAAAATTCTTTTTTATTTGGACTAACAATAAATCTTATCATTATTTCAAATATAAACCATGTATTACCTAAAAACAAAAAACAAACATAAATAAAATGAAAGAAAATAATATAAACATACATATCCATTCAACAATATCAAACGATGAATGAACATGTTGTCGACTTAATGTTGGTGTACGATCTGTTGTCGTTTTATTAACATAAACCGTAACAAAATCAATATCAGTTATACGAAACATTGATAATGTTTGTAAGACAAATGATAATATAGATACAAGAATAAAAAATATTGAAATGACAGTAATAACTTTAGCTATAGTTGATGATCGTGGTTCTTCAAATATTTGCCATATAATCATCATCATTTTTTTATATTTAGGTAAACGACCTTGAATATAATCAAAATCATCATCCCAACCAAATTTTTTTATAACTTCTTGTTGAGATGAACGTACTGTATCTAATTCTAAACTATCTAAAATTGATAATGTTTCTGCAGTTGATCGATGTTTTGTATAAGTCATCCTAGAAGAAAGAGGAAAAATAAAAATAAAGGAAATTATTTGTTTTTTTATACAAACCAACAACATGGTTCAACTTCTTCTCGTTGTAAACCCCAATATGATAATTCATCTTCAAATAAAGGTCCACAAACATTTAATGGATAATGTAATTTTCCTGTACGATAATAATTTAATACTTGAGAAAAAACACCTGGATGACGATCAAAAAAATATTCATTTAATATTGGATCATAATATGATAATTGTTCAGTTAATTTTGATAAACGTGTTGCTGGTAATTTTTTTAATGTTGATTTTGTTGTTTCAAAACGTGTACCACCAACATTAAGAATAATACGTGCATCACTATCTGAACTACCAAGTAAATTTACAGCCATAAAAAAAACAACAATAATTGTCGAATTTTTTGAAAATATAACTTAATAAAAAATATTATGTTTTTTGAAGTCGTATGTTTTATTTATTTTGATAGATAAATCATATCTACATACCTTTTTTTTTATATAATTGTAATAAAATAAATCAAAATATGTTACACTATTAGAAGATTATCGTTATAGGAGAAAAGAGAATTCTGCCTTATTGATCATAAAATACACGCATAATAATAACCGACCAATATTTGTCGAGATGAAGGAAGAACAAAATTAGGTTCTAGTTCCACTCACTCATATTCTCTTATCAAATAAAAGCCAACATACGACAACGAAAGAACTAGGAATTTCTGCATTTCTCTTTTTCTTTCAGGGAAAAAAAAAAGACAAGAAATGTATTTCTGTAAAAGACCACGCACAACGACAAAAGCAAAAAAAAAAAAAAGAAGAAGAACAAGAAATAATCGAAGCGATGTGTACGTCGTTTGTTGTCATTGTTTTTGTTTCTTATGGACGCGCGCGCATATATACACACACCCATATAAAATAGAATTGGCTTTCAATCCATTCCCAAATCGTCATATGCTACCATATTTATATCATCACCAAAAGATTTTTTACTTGATTTTCGTTGTAAACGAGTATTTGATGTATCACCATCTAATTTTAATGATTGACTATCATTGTCATCTATATCTTTACTTCGACTAAATGAACTTTTTAAACGAGATAAAATTGTCTTTTTTCCTGATTGATCATTAATTTTTTGATCAGCAAAACGATCAAATATTGGTTTACGTTTAGCTAATTTAACTGTACCATCAGCATCAGATTCATGTACAGCATAAAGAGTTTTTCCATCACGAAGTACAAGATATTCAGGATTTATTTCACGATCTCTATCTTCTAAATCACGTAATTTTTGTGCATAACGATTTAAATTATCAGTATCAATATCATCAGGATCATCTCCATAATCACGTTTTTCAATATTTGAACGTTCACCAAATAACATATTATTTTCATCACGTACAAGTGTACTTACACCATTACGAAGACGAGTTAATATACCTCCTTTTGGAGCCGTTGTTTTTTTAGGTGATTTTTCATCTTTATTACCACCGGGTAATATTTTTCTTATAAGAGATTTTTCATCTGTACGAGCTGGTTTTGGTAAATAAGCAATACGCCATTCATCACCAAAATATTGAGAAAAATGAACATTTGATGCTAAATTACTATATGCATTGATAATAGCTGTTTCATATTCACTTGTATTATTTTCCGATGATTGTACATTTTCAATATCATCAATAGGAATAGTATCATTTGTATTTACATCTATTTCTAAAGTAAATAAAAAAAATTTTTGAAATTTTTCTTTCGAAAAGAATTAGAATATTCTTAGGTTATATCTAATTATATATTCAAATGAAAAACAGTTTTTGTTTTTTTTTATCATTAGAAAAGTAATTATTTAGTTGATAATTTATGCATGGAATTCATCAGATATCTATGGTATTATTTAAATTAGAAAATATGATGTATGAGATCGATATTACCTTGATCTGGAGAATATATTTCATCAAGATTAGTAATATTTAAATCATCAAATGAAGTAGAGAATGTTTCTGTTAATAATTTGGATTTTTTAGATTTTTTTTTCTTAGGTTTTATATCCATAGATGATTCTAATAAATCCATAGATAAAGTTTCAATATTTTGAGAATCATTATCATCATCATCATAATCATTTATAGGAGGTTTTGGTGCTTTGGATTTTTTTTTTGTAATAGTTTCTTCGATTGGTATTAATTCATCATTTTCATTAGGTATTTCAAATTTTGGTGCTCGTTTTTTCTTTGATTTAACTGGAATTTCTTGATCAAAGATAGATGATTCTTGAAAATTATTTTCTTTTTCAAGAATATCACGTGTTTCTGTTTCATCCGTACGTTCGTAAACATCAATATTTGTAGTAATTGGAATTTTTGGTGCTTTTCTTTTGTTTTCACTAGTTTTTATTAGTATCTGTGTTTCATCTGTTGGAGCTTTTGGTGCAGGTTTGTTTTTGGTCGAACGATTTCCAGTAGTTGTATTAGGAATATCTGTATTATCAATGGAATCGTCTATTTCTGTATTCTTCATCGTTAATTTAAGCACGTTTTCTAAAATATAAACTGTATATTCAATGACCTTTTGACAAAAGACAAAAAAAAAGCCAATCTACGTATGAATATATGATATTGAAGCCTTTCCCATATTATTTGATGAATAGATGCATATAATTTTTTTTTTTTTTTTTTTTTCGTTAGCTATTCATAAATCAATGAAGCGTGTCCTTCTATTGATGACTATTAATTGCATAAGGATAGATACAGAATATGAAAGAAAAAAAAATATGTAAACACACTATTTTACACATAAAAATAACTGGAAAAAGATACAGTTATTATTATTATTTTTTTTTTGCTAATAATCATAATTTTGTTTTTTTGCTGTTGCATGAATCATAAGATTTATGACTATCGTTGAGAACAATTGTGTATACGTTTGGGCGGAACACTCTATGAATAAATAAAAAGAAAAAAAGAATGATTTTTATTATTTCATTTACTTTAGTTCGTTTTCGTATAGATTCTAATTCAGTTTCATATGCTTTTAATAATGTTTCAAGATATTTTTCAATTTCATCAATAGATCGATTTTGAGGATTAAATGCATTTTCAATTAAAATTTTATATAATCGTCGATTGATAATAATCTAAAATATATTCAAAAATTTGAATAGAAAATTTTTTTTTTTTTTTTTTGTATTAAATTTTACAGAATGATTATGAATTCGAGCTTCTTTTATTTTAAATAATTCTTCAGCTATTAATTTATGTCGTTCATATAGTTTAACTGATGTTGTAATAGAATTTGATGGATGAATTATTATTCGTTGTGATGAATTTGATCTTTAAAAAAAAAAAGGAATAATAGGTAATCAAAAAGAAAAAAACAGATTCTTTTGTTTTTTTTTATTAAATACTCGTGTTCATCACTACAATTAATTGATTTCATTGTTGTTTTGAATTCAGCAAATATATGACGTCGTTGTTTTGCTGTTTGTTTTTCTTCTTTTGAATTATTTATTAAATATATTTGAGATTTTGATGAATTAATTTTTAATTCTTTACATTGATCATCAATTATTTTATTATGTAAACATAATTTTGCTTGATTAAGTAAATGATCTGTTGGATTTTTTGTTGATATTAATTTATTAGTTGATTGAGAAGATAAATTTTCAGATATAAAAGAATTTCTATTATTATTATTATTATTATTAGTACGAAATATTTTATTCAATGTTTTTCGTTGTTGATTTTCTATTAAAGGTTTTTTCATTTTATATTGACGAAAATATTTTTGAATACGTCGAGCTAATATATGTGCTAGTAAATTGCCTCGTTGACCACCATGATTATAAACAAGATATTCAGCACATTTATCTTGATGACGAATACGAGCAAGATCATAAGGTGTTAAAAAATTACCCTAAAAATATTAAAAAAACAAATTTTACAGAATTTCTTATTGTTACAAACATATAACTCTAGCAGATAAGATATCCTGTATAGTGAATATTTTTCCATAGAACAAGCAGTAGAGGTTGTCGGATCGAAAATTTTCGGGCCCGGAACTAACCCGACGGGTTCTATCAGGCGAACATATTGTGGTTAATATAGCTTTATCGTCTCTCGAATGTTAATATAAGCTGAAATATCACTGTGAGAGAGAACAATGAGTTTTGTCTAGAACACTCTTACGAGAGAAGGTCCCCAATTGTTCAATCGCTTTTGAGTCGGAACTATGTGCATCATGTAGATCCTAATGAGCTATGAAATACCTTGAAAAGAGTTCGGACCGCTAGCTTATTAGTGTCGAGATACTGCATTTTTGTGGTATTTTGAATTAAGCACAATGCTGTGGTCTCCCTCAGGAACCAGAAAAATTGAGTTTCAAGTTTTGACTTGAAACTTTGCACAGAAACAAGTCTTGGTGAGAGTAGTTTATTGTGAAAGTTTCAGGTCTTTTAGTTGTTCTTATCCTAAGATACAGCTAAAAAGGGTGTTTTTACACTGCTCGTATACCCCCAATAGGTTCCAATATTCTGATTTCAGAATCGGAATAACTAAAAGATCTGAAACTTTCACAACGAGCTACTCTCATGGAGATCTGTTTCTGTGTCAAATTTCAAGTCGAAATTCAAAACTCAGTTTTCCTGGTGCTCCTGAGGGGAACCACGGCCTTCTGCTTCACAATATCATAAAAATGCAGCATCTCGACACTAATAAGCTAGCGGCCCGAACTCTTTCCAGAATATTCATAGCTCATTAGGACCTACATGATGCACATAGTTCCGACTCCAAAGCAATTGAACAGTTGCTGACTTTCCCTTGTTAGCTCAGGTCTGGAATACTATATCGATGTTATGGATTAAGGGACATTTTGTAGAAGTTTTGCCCGATTTGGAGTTATGGAAAATTGTGCAAGGTCATTATATTGAATACATGTTTCCGTAAAAGTACTTGATGTTAAAGAAGAATGATTTTTTTTTCGAATTCTGATTAGATAAAAGCGAAAGTTCTTTTTTTTTACTAATCGATAGAGTAAAAGACGCTGTTTGAGATTATATATAATTTCTTCAGGAGTACTTTCAATTTATTGTTGATCCATCTATCAGCTGATATACGATATTTTCTTCGTTTTCGAATTGTATTATCCATGCAAAAATAAAATGAGACGAGAAAACAGAAAAAAACATTCGATCTTTATTATACGAATATTTTTTTTTGCCTGTCTTATTTTTATTTTTGCATGGATAATACAATTCAAAAGAAAAGAAAATATTTCATGAATTAAGAAAAAAAACCTATGCCTTTCTAGGGAGAAACATTTCGTGTCATTACTTTTGCACTAAATGTTATTAAAGTTTAATACTAATTCGAAAAGTCTGATAAGATTTAAGGTAGATACATATAACTTCGAAGCTTTCAAAAACAGTTACTTTATCATAGATGTCCATCGTAGCTGAGAATCTGCCGTTGTCGCGCCTCGGTTCTAAAAGAGAGAAGTCTTCCGCATCGCTGCCGCTATGGTTTTCAAAAAATCTTTCGAGAATCCCTGGCATTACTGTACTGAACTAGAACTGTCGGTATGAATCATCCATGTGTTTCATCTAGTCTCTGACTGTTACACTTATGGATACCTGAATCCTACACAAATCCATGAGATTTTGCAATATCTTCTCAGAAAGGATCTGCTACCACCATGGACATCTCTGATACTTATATTGTTTCACAATGTTTTATATTGATGTAAAAAGACTCCTATTGCCATTTCAAAAAGCAATGGATCTGGCCGTTTTTTTTTGGAATAACTTTTGATAGGAACAACGTAGAGACCTGGGACTTTCACCATTCAAGAGAGAAGATACTAAGCCATTTGTGCATGCAGAGAGCTGATTAGTCAACCACTGATCAATTAGGTGAGTTATCTCTGAAGTCATTTTTTATTGACTTTTAACTTGAAATATGACCAATCGATAGGAAAAAATTCTTCTGGCTCGATCTACGTAAGTTCCAACTTTCTACAATATTTCGTTCAAGTGTTACAAAGCTTTTTCCTGAGACTCTCAATTTCAGCAAATTAACCTTAGAAAACTCCAAAAGAGATGATAGTAATGATTATTTATCGTATGGAACTCCAAAGTCAATTTACTGGAAACGAAAAGTCTTGAGAAAATCCTTATAACTCTTGAATGGAACATTCTAGAAAGTTGGGGCTTATGTTCCGTTGTTGACCAACCAGATATGAGTTTTCTCTCTTGAATAGTGGAAATTCCAAGTCTCTATAATGTTCCTATCAAAACCAACAATATAATATAAATCTTCTATGATTAATTATTTAATAGAAACTATTAACTAAATCCTATTTAATAGATTTAATTATATGAAGTTCATAAGAGTATTCTTATTTGCACTTAAGAACAACAAAATAATTTACAGCTGTTGTTTGAATAAATGAATTAACTCTTGCACCACATTCAATTAATATTTTACACATTGTTACATCTCCGAAATTAGCAGCCAAATGAAGAGATGTTCGATGTTCACTATTTTGAATATTAACTTTCTTAGGATATAATTGTAATATAAATCGAACAAAATCTTAAAAATAAATAAATAATTTTCCAGAAAAAAAAAAAAAACGAAAATATATCAAATACCTAAACATTCTCTTTGTAATTGATCATTTTTTTCATTACGAAATTTACTAAATGATATTGAATTAATTGCTTCATGTATTGGATAATCACCACGTTTATTTTTTATCCAAATATCAGCATTATGTTCTATTAAACATTTTAAACAATTAATATTTCCTTTTAATGCTGCACAATGACTTGGTCTAATATAAATACATATTGAAATAATATTATAAAACTTTTTTTCTTTCCTAATCAATTAACCTACGTTCTTCCACGATGATCTTTATGATTTGGATTAGCTTTTAAATGAAGTAAAACTCGACAAACATTTAAATGTTCAAATGTAATTGCATAAAATAAAGGTGTACAACCATTTATATCTTCACCTAGATAATTTTGTTTCTTTTTTTGTTTTTTAAAGAGAAAATAATTATTTAATACAAACTTTCAAGTGAACATCCATATAATTCGATTAACATACGAATACAAGATAAATGTCCACAAGTTGCTGCACAATGAAGTGCTATATAAAGAAAAAAATGAATATGAAAATAAAAAATATTGAATATTAGAAATGAATCTTACCCGTTAAAGAATCTTTATCAGCATGTAATGGATTAGCACCAGCTTTGTATAATATACGTAATGCATCAATAGCATCTAAATATTATATAATCCTCAGATATATCGCCCTGATGTTCAGTACATATCCACAAAGTATTGTGTTCAAACATCGGTACTACCATTCACGAAATGATTCTAGACAAGTTACTAACGACTATTTGTTTTGGATCATTCGTTCGATAGTATAAAGGATGTAATATAATTTCTGATCCTCTTGTGGAATATTTTTTTCTTACATGCTTTATGAGTCCAAAAGGCTGATATTTATAGTATATATACTGAATGTCTAGAGCTACTTTATGCTAGAATTTGAGATTTCTACTCATTACTGTTATAGAGATACAAGGATTACCTAAATAATAAAACAAAATAGAAATATCTTCAGAAGTAATTGAGCATTTTTAAAACTTGTGGTTATAATGTGACATAAAAAATACTGCCTGGAAAGACATTTACAAATCGAAATTTCTTTTAACCCTCAGATGGTTTTTGTGGGTCCAGCTAGACTCACATGATACCATTTTTCGTTCCCTGCTACGTTAATATGTATCCTTTTCTAAGAAATGTCTTTTCTAATTCTCAGAGCTAAGCTTAGAAAAGCGATCGCTCATAAAAGGGTACGTTATAGCGTAGCAGGAAATAAAAAATAGTATTATGTAGCTCCAACTGGACCCAAAAAAGCCATCCGATAATTAAATAGACAATAAAAACACATTCATCAATGCTCCTGTACTTGTTCTGCATTTTGATCTACCAACAGCTTCAGTCGAATCTGTATTTTTTCCATCAATTTTTCTTTAATTGCATTTCATAAGTTCTCTATCAGTCGATTTTGCATCACCTATCTTCGAGATCAATACGTTCATCAAATAAAGAATCAACAGTTTTTTTTCACATTCGTTGTCCTGTGTTTGCTGTCTTGATAGATCGGTATCAAGGTTCATATCTCGAGAAGACTTTGTGAGTTTTCAGAAGATCTGGGACCTCTAGACAAAAAAATTTGATAGCTTAGTCAAATATCAATAAGCATCCAAATCTTTTTAAGGTTTTTTTTATTATAACACTATTTAGTATCTAAACGTAAAGAAAAAATCGTTGAAATCGAACGAAGACATCTGAAGAGATTCGCTCGTTATATAATTCATTTAGAGTGATACTTTCGACGACGCGAACATTATAACATTTTGCAAGACGTTTTTCTGAAACAAAGAAGAATTTAAAGTGATCGAACTTTTCATTATCAAGAAGTAGAACTTTTTGCCCATAAATAGAGACCAATGAAATTTGTTCAAAAATCGTTTCAATCAGCCTTAATCATTGGAAAGACCTTTTCTATTTCCAGTTTCACTCTTAATAAATAAAAATTTTTGGGTACCGACTGTAAAAAGCACTATTAAGCTAAAAAACTCGAAAATTCTTACTTTGAATTTACATTCTATTTTTTTTTTTGTACAAGTTTCATAATAAATCAAACTATTAAAATTATTTTCTATTTATTCTAACGATATTCAAAGTCAAACATTGTTTTCTTCATTCTAATATTCTTAAATAAATTCTTACTTGCACTAGCAGCCCAAATAAATGGTGTTCGTTTTTGTTCATCAAGACAATTAACATCTGCATTATTATCAATTAATTTTTTTAAAATAGTCAAAACTAATATATCAAATTAAAATTAATTCTTTCTTTTAAAGAAAAAAAGAACATATCTTCATACTTTTAATCGGATCATTATTTCCACATAATTGTGATGCATAATGAATTGGAAAAGCTCCATATATATCAGATGTATGTATCGGTGTTTGATATTGAACAAGAATATCAAAAAGATCAACATGTCCACAGACTAATTTTTTCTTTTGTCTTCATAAATACAAAAAAAAAAAAAAGCAAAAACAAAATCTACCTGTTATCCAATGAATAAGAGAATGTAATTCATTATCAACTAATGTTACATCTGCACCTTGTTCACAAAAATATTTTACCATAATTAAATTTCCATTTAAACAAGCTAAATTTTTAACAAAACAAAAACAAAATCAAAATATATCAATTTTTATTAATTCTTATACCTAAATGAAGTGCTGAAAAACCTTCATTATCTTTTATATTAATAATAGATTTATCATTTTCTAATAAAAGACGTGCACAATCAATATTTTCATGATCACAACAATAATGAAGTGCTGTTCGACCTTGTTCATTTAATTTATTAATATTAAACTAAATTCTTAATTTTAAATTTTTCATATAAAAATAAAAAATAAAATTCTTACGTTTTGTTCAATTAAATATTTAACTTGTTCAATATCTACTTTTTGGCAAGCTTCAAATAACGACATATCTTACATATTAAAATAAATAAAATTGATAATAGATATGCGTAATTTGACACTTAATATATATATTGTAATTATGAATATTAAGGTAATAACAAAAAAAAAAAGAAAAGAACACTATCTCTGTATTATATTCAATAAAGAATGAATATAGAAAGGAATTAAGGAGACATTCATGCTATTCTGTTGCTGTCATGCCAGCAGAAAAGAAGATAAAAAGAAAAAAAAAAAAGAAACAAACAGATATAGATGTGAAAAATTTTTCAAGCATTCCAAAGATAAGAGAGAGAATATAGATTAGATATATGACATAATAAGTTATGACATGAATAGAAAATATTTTCATAATTTAAAATAAATACAACAAGAAAAAACAAAATCTTGTTTTTCATATTAAACTATAATTCTAGAAAAAGAATATTTAACCAAAAAAGCAAATGAATTAACTCATGCATATTTACCACTTATTTCACCTTTTTAACACTTTTATTCCACTTGAATGATACCTTATTCATATAAATAGAACTGCACTTTTCTCTCTCTAAGGAAAATATTCTTTATATATATATATTGATCTTTTAATAAGATTGCATTCTTTGACATAGAATATAAAAAGGTCTTTAAGTAAACTAATGAATTTCTTGAGGTGATGCTCAACTATAACATTTAAGTAATCCATCAACATTTTAATATATGTGGCTATTTTGTTTAGATAGTGTATTAACAAATAAAAAATATAACGTTTGTTGTATATTTTTGAATGTAATTTATAATGAATTTCCGTTTTTGAAAAATGTGTTAATTCTATATTGATGAGTGTAGAGTAATATAAGATTGATGTTTTTCGCATTTGTTCTTTATGTTCAAACTGACGTGTTGTTTAATATTAAGATATTTGATTCTGTAATTATTATTATTATTTTAGATGTTTATTCTAGTGAATAATGAACTATCAAATTACAGTTTGAATCAAACTGAATTATAAACATCTGTTTGATAAATTTTCTTTTGCATGTAAAATAGATGACTTGTAATTCTAAGAACATTAAAGAGTAATATAAAGATTTAGAGATATTTTTAATTTTATTTTATCAAATGTTGAAAATAGTTGCCGTGATTATTTATATCAAGTTCAATCCTTTCGACACAATCTACTAAAAGTTTTTTTAATCTCTTTTTCTAACAAAAATTTTAGCTATCTTGGAAACCACAGGAGCTAATTATATTTCATTTATTTAATCACTTAAACTATATTCGATAGAATTAGTTAGCTAAAAATTATATGGTATCAGACCTGACGAATATGTTGGGCATGACATTATATTAATACCTTCTTCTGTCATAGAATTGATAACATTGGATGAGTAACAATGATCGTCAAACAATTTCATACATTTTGAATCTAATGTCCATGTTTGTTTCTATATTTCATTAACAGAAGCCTTCGGGCAATTTTCAATATAATAATTGTAATCTACAGTCTTGCCTTTATCTACATTCAGGATTATTTGATTTAAAGAATATAGTAAACAAAGTTTTGGTTAAAATCTGTCTTCATGAACCACAGTCTTTGTCAATTCATCTTCAAGTAGTGCTAGAATGCAGCTGACATGTTCGAACAAAATTCCATTAAATTTTGAAAACAAATGAAATATAATTAGCTCATGTGTTTTCCAAGATAGCTAAAATTTTTGTTAGAAAAAGAGATCAAAAAAACTTTTAGTAGATTGTGTCGAAAGGATTGAACTTGATATAAATAATCATGGCGACTATTTTCAACTTTTGATAAAATAAAATTAAAAATATCTTCAAATCTTTATATTACTCTTTAATGTTCTCAGAACTTTTGGTTAGATCTAAACAATATCAAATTTTATTTTCTAATAATGTAATGATTTTTATTATAAACGAGAACATTTTTATTGTCATAGACGAAAACAAAATCTTTATAAATGAAATTTATCACGATTAGAAAGCTGTGGGTCCTTTCACACTCGGATTCTGATCCAGAGAGGAGCGGAGTCAATAACTGTTCAAAATGGCATTTTCGACAAATTCGATTTTTTTTCTATGCCAAACTATCACACAAGGTGTCCGAATACATCAATCGAAATAGTCAATGGCCGTTACATGTACATTGAACTTGACTGTCGATGATAATTAGCACTTTTTACCCATGCGATAAAAATCGGATGAAAACCGGCGGTTAACCGCAGTTTTACCGATCCGGTTACCGGATCGCCAATAAACTTTGACATTTCATTGCTTTAAATCATCGATTTGGCTATTTTAAACGTTTTTTTTCTTCTATCTTCCCATATCATAAAAATGCTCAGAAAAATCTCCGGTTTACCGCGGTTTTATCCGTCCGGTTACCGGCTCCCATTACTGTAATTTACCGCGGTAAACCGCCGGTTTTGATAAACACCACGGTTTACCGCTAAAAACTGTTCGGTATTTACGATATGAGTATGTACCCATCTCATCAACGACTACACTGTAAAGCAGAAAACAAGTTATAGAGTACAGAACAGAATATTTTAAGAATGCCTATACGGTTTCGGAGACGAATTTCTACTTTCTTGAAAATACAACATTCAAGATAAAAATAAGAAATAAATCGAAACTGAATTCGTATGGACATTCCTACAGTTTTGCATTGTGTTTAGAAATTGGAGCATTTTCTAGAATTTTGAAAATCTACTAAGACTTTCTGTTTCCAAGAGAAAATACATTTAAAATCGACTGACTCATGCAACAGTTGTAGAAAATATAATTTATCAACTCATTACACCTACCGAAGAAAATGATGAATGCGCAACTCTACCGGCTGACTTATATACATGAATGAACAATGGCTCCATAGTGATCGTTGTTCAAACAATTTTCCAGAAAGTTACTTTCATTTTTGACTATTTCTAGAATTTATATTGATTTTCTAATTTCTTTTGAAAATCATTTTTGTAGAAAATCAAGCATTTTCTGAACATTAAAAAATTCGATGAATGAATCAATGTAAATTTTAAAACTGCTTTAACTTATTTAAACTTGATTTTCTACAAAATAGAATTTAAAAGAAATTTGCAATGTAGGTTATTTTCATATCATTCAAAAACACTTTTTAAAGCTATTCAAAATGGTATAAACACATCTAGGAAAAAACGCTAGTCACATAAAGAAATCTTCAGACGACTATTCTCGATATATGAAGTTTTTTTGCTTGATATTTAATAGATTTTGATTAGAAAAATACGATTTGAATAAAAAAAAATAATAGCATATTCTAAATTAGGAGTGTGAATGTGGGTGGATTGACTATACCTCAATTATCTTAATTGTGCATATTAACTTTCTATTTAGAGAAAGCGACAATTGGGCGACGTCAATCGATTATAACGACAAACGTGTGCTACGACAATTATCATGTGATTCAATCACATACAGCATCCCACGAAGACTGAATGGTATGTAAAAAGTGAATTTATAAATAATCTCGCTTGTAAACAGTAATTAAATATTGATATTCACATTTTACATTTATCGGAATATTACGAAAAGACAAAAACTGTATTCATTTATCGAATATCGAAAATTACAGCAGACAGAAACTTCAAAACAAGGAAAAGTTATATAGAAAATTTTTTAAAGCACCTATTACTCATACCTAATGTTTCTTAATGTTGAATAGTATTTTCTGGATTTTTCCCAGTTATTTCTCCATAATGATAAGCAAAAAAATTTCTTTTTGTCGATTTTATTTTTCAGCATTATGACTATCTATTGTGGAATCTTCTATTTATCGTAAAGTGTTGAAATGTAGATGATGCAATTTATCGATCAATTATCTCTGCTAATTCTTTAAATTAATACTATAGAAATTTTTATCACATTTACGGTTTAGAGATGTAGAATATTCATCACGTTCTCTTTTAGTTCCTTGTATATATATGATCTTTTGACTCTAATAATTATTATTCGTGTGTAAATAAATAAACAAACAAGAATAAATGTTGGACGATTGTTCGTAGACAATGTACGAATTACTTCGTTGCTTTATAGCCAACCTTCTTGCTATAAACTTCAATATTTATTGGAGAACTTGTTTAACAATGAATGAATGAATAAAGATTTATGAAATCAAAGAATAAGAAGTAATAAAAACCAAATTTGTCTTTTTGTTTCACATAATATTCATTTTACTATTGCTGGATTTTTTAAAACCTAACCTCCATCATTTTTTGAATAACTCTCGATCACTTATAGGTATCGAGCTCGGGTTTTCACCATTAGAAGGAGCAAGTGAAAGGACATTTATCTATATAAAATTCATAAGGTTCAAATAAGTTTTTCATCAATGTTTTTGAACGAATATCTTTTTCGTTATCCATTTTTATGACTTTTCACAACAATCTACGCTCAAATTATACCAAATTCTAGCCAAAAACAGCCTTTATCTCTGATAAAATTTTTAAATCTCTCTATAATTTATTAGAACCAATACTTCAAAGCTTTAGTTTTAAAATATGAAAATTTTACCAGAGATAAAGGCTGTTTTGGGCTAGAATTTGGTATAATTTGAGCGTAGATTGTTGTGAAAAGTCATAAAAATGGATAACGAAAAAGATATTCGTTCAAAAACATTGATGAAAAACTTATTTGAACCTTATGAATTTTATATAGATAAATGTCCTTTCACTTGCTCCTTCTAATGGTGAAAACCCGAGCTCGATACCTATAAGTGATCGAGAGTTATTCAAAAAATGGTGAAGGCTGGGTTTTAAAAAATCCGATAATAGTAAGTATGATCATTACTCGTATATAATTTGAACTATTTTTAATATATAATATTGGACATATGGTATCCTCTAAAAACTATAAATTGATACTCTATAGATGACGCTTTAAAATATTTCTATTACTTGATTAGGTAATTAATCAAACCAATAAAACAAATTTATTCTAATATGATACAAGCACGAGAAAAGGAGTACAGAAAAAAATCTTATGTCATAGACGCATATGATGCAAGTATGTATGTTTTTTGAAATATTTAAGATATAAGATATATATGTGTATATATAATAGAAAATAAAAATTCTTTTAGATTGAAATAAGCTTATTTTTAAATGTAGAATAGTTATCATGTCAAATAATCAATATGAATTAGTTCAACATTGTATTGATACTGAAGAATTTATAACAATAAAACTTTATAATCATTATTTATTATTTCATCAAAATATTATTAAACATTCAGATAATCATCAATTAGATTCAGGTAAAATTATTAAATTTCAAAAAAAAAAAAACAAGAATAGAAAATATTATTTTTTGTTTGTGTTCTCTTAGAATTATCATCAACTATTATTCGAAAAATTTTTGGTTTAAATTCATTATCAATTAAAGATGCACAAATAACAACACATGTTGATTCATCATTTTATGATATAATTATATTTCCTGATTCATCAATTGTTTATACACATAAACGAATATTATCATATGATAATAATCAAGATAAAAATATAAAAAAATTTAAAATACTTCCATATTATGTAGATGAAGATTTAGAATTACTTAAAAATATTGGAATGTCAAAAGAAGATATTGATTTATTTGTTAAAAAACTTAATGATAATGATAATATTAATTTATTTAATTCAAATAAATATAATCAAATTATTCAACGAATTATTAAATATACTGATATACCAACAAGATTAAAGTAATGAAGATTAATATTAGACAAAAACAAAAAAATTTGTTTTTTTTTTTGAAAATTCTAGATGTCGACAAGTTTCACATAAATGGAAAAATTTTGTTGATAATTCAATTGCAGTAAGAATTATTATTAATAATTATAAAATTATTTACTAACTTCTTTATTTAAAGTGGAATCATGTAAAATTATCAAAACTTTGTCGACATGTTGATCGAGCATTGAATTATTTTCAAAATATTGATATACGAGAATTGGTATGTATTAAGTTTTTAAATCGGACTTAACTTAAGTAACAGTCTAGTTAATGACCGATGGAAAAGTCTTTGAACAAATGTCCACTTCAACAGTTCAGTCATTTTATAAGCTACAGACCTATTTTTTTTTCTTATTAGAAAGAACATGAGAAATGCTACGATAAAGTGTATTTACTAAACTGAATATAGTCTATCTCGTCACATAGCCCGAAGTTTTTTTCGAACATCCTCAACCATGACTTGCAATATTTTATGATCAAGTTCTTTCGCTTTTTGTTTTCCAATTATTTTCATATACTTTTCGTTCAAGTAAAGTTCAAATATAGGTGAAGTTAGTCAAAGATTCGAGTAAAACCAACTAGGATTCGTCCAGGAGCTGTTACAAACTGCTCCAATTAGTGTTTCAAGTACAACTCGACGAGCTCTGTCCAATGGTATGTTCAGATTTTTCATAGCTAAAAGTATAATTTTTTGGAACCATAGATGGTGCTATGAAAAATCTGAACATACCATTGAATAGAGCTCGCCAAATTGTACTTGGAACAGTTCCTGGACGAATTCTAGCTGGTTTTAATCGAATCTTTGGCTAACTTTACCTACATAAGGTTGAAATAGCTTCAATTGGACGAGCTTGAGACACGTTTGGTGGATTATCAGCATGAGGAACAAATGGTATGTTTTTTTCATTTAAATGTTCTTGCACAATTTTTGAGTAGTAGGCCCGTGCCGGATCTGGTCAAAACAGATAATTTCCATCCGAATGATATTTATCAATAAATGGCAGCAGTCTTCTATTAATACATTCTTTTAAATATATTTTTTGATCAACAGTTTGTTTGCTTTTGTGAACACATAGACATTCGAAACTCCCTTTGATGATATGGCCATCCAAATCATCACTTTCGGTTGAAATTTTTCCTTTTTTTGAAACTTAATATTTGGAGGAGCTGTAGTTGAATCAGTAGAATAAAACAAAAAAAAAACGATTGCCGATGACATTATCTCCACACAAATTGAAGTACTTTTCATCATCTAAAATCAGATCACAGCCATTTAATAATTTACGATACAATTTTCTACAATTTGTTCTTGCTTGTTTTTCTTGATCTTTACAAGTAATACTCGTCTGTAGACTCGCTTAACTCTTTCTCGTAGAAGTGCTGTTTCTAAACTGTTAACAAATTGCTTATTTACGTGGTTCCACGATTCGAAATTAATACATTCACACTGCATTATTCTGGCAAATGCATCTATTTACACATTTGAGTTTAGCATTCTGAGCAGAAAGTTGGGCTGATTTGTTTCCAACACTATGATGAGATTAGTAAATTTTATTATCCACTACTCTTGCTACCTAAATCTCATCATCGATGATAGATTCTGGCTTTTACCTCGAATATCTGTGACCAACTTTTTTTTATAAAATATTCATAGTTAACAACCAAGTCACAATTAATTACTAATTAATCAATAAACACTGACCTCAGATTCCGATTCCCCGCCCTGAATTACCTTTTGATCAAGTTTTATAGAAAAAGTTAATAATTAATAATTAGTTAATTATGAATTAATTAATAAAAACTGACCTTAGATTCGGATTCCCTGCCCTCGATTACCTTTTGGTCAGGTTTTATGGAAAAAATAATTTCCTGCATTTTCATATTGTTCGACCAATCAGTGAAGTGCGGACATACAAGCAATCAATCAGACAATTTATGTTTGCTAGACTCTTCTCTACGAGAAAGAGAGTAATATATCGTTCTTCGTGGAATATTTTGTTTTTCGAAATATTTTACTATACTTTTTACAGAATTATTAGAAGAACTATGATAGAAATTGCAAATATGTTGTGAGAGTATTTCTCTTTCATCACGTGTCATTTTTTTTTATGAATAAGTAATAATAATTAGTTGTATATCATTCGAAAGAGGAAAGAACAAGCTATCAGCTGATAACAAAATATTCCGTCAAACACATCTCCTTCCGTCAAACACATCTCCTTCCGTCAAACACATCTCCTTCCGTCAAACACATCTCCGTCCGTCCAAAAAATAGCTCGACATTTGTGCAAAGATTTTTACATCGCTCATTATTTAAATATTAAGATTTTTGTTTGATATAAGAATTTAAAAAATTTGAGATAATCTCGATTATCTAGTATCTACTAATGTAGATCATTGAATAGATCGTTTGTTTTTTCTTGTAAAGGATCTTTCTGAATCAACATTTGAATCAACAACATTTGAATTACATAATGAATTTTATTTATATTCATTACGATCACTTTGTATATCAACTGATCATCCATTAGAATTATTTACATTATTATTTAAAATAGCTCCATTTTTACAACATATTAAATTAATTCAAACTTATAATACATCATTAAAATTTAAAAATAATAATCATTTGTATGATTGTATTAATTTTGTTATATGTCAATGTCAACAACGATTAAAATGTTTACGTCGTTTACATATTCAATTACGATCAGTATCCGATCAGGTAAAACAAAAAAACTATTATTTTATCATTTATATTATATCTCTATTTTTTGTTTAATATTTCAGATATTTCTTGAATCGTCTTCCATTACATCCATTCCTATTTCTTATGAAGTCATTACTTGTTAGAAAAAAAAAAAAAAAAAAAAAAGAAAAAAAAATTCTCGTTTGTTTTGTTCAGATAGTTTATATCAATTAAATTATTAATGTTTGTCTTGAAATAAATTTGCATTAATATTTTTTTTTGTGTGTGTTTGATTCTAGATGGTTGAAGAAAAAACTTTTCAATTTTGGCGTCGTTTACTTATTATATCTAATATCTTTTATATTCTATTGGCATTAACATTTTTATTTTTTGCCATATTTACACGATTACATTCTTTAATAATCGATCTTCATTTATTTGTTGGATTAATAATTTTAAGTTTATTTTTAATATTTTTATCTATATTTGGTATAATATCTGCTGTAAAACATCATCAAGTATTATTATTTTTTTATATAATTCTTTTAATTATTTTATTTCTATTTCAATTTATTCTTGCATGTACTTATTTAACAATTCGTAATGAAAAAAAATATAATTTATTAAAACAAAATTTTGAAAAATCAACTGATCATATTCAATTAAAATATAATTGTTGTGGATTTGATAATTCAACAATATTTTATCGTAATATAACATGTCAAAATTTACCTTGTTGTCATTTAACAAATCAATGTTGTGAAACATTATCTATGTGTTATACATTATTAAATAATGAACTTGATAAAAATTTAAAAATTATTGGATCAATTATGCTCATATTTACATTAACTCAAATAATTGTTATTTATATAACATTAAAATTTCGAAATATTCGAAATCCAGCGATATTTATTTAATATGATATTTGAATCTCTTTCTCTTTTTTTTTTTATCTCATGAAAATAAAAATTTTCTTGGATAGATAGTTATATGTAAATTATAACAACATTTTTTCTTTTCATTTTTCTTTTTACTTTTACAGATATGTCACAACAACATTTTACAACACCACCATCAATACTTGCAAGACAAAAAGATGGTGAAGCACCAAAAAAACAAACACGAGAAGAATATCGACAACAAAAAGAACTTGAAGAATTACGAAAAGCTGGTTCAGCACCAGCTGAAGTTGATGAAGAAGGAAAAGATATTAATCCTCATATACCAAAATATATGACTGATGTACCATGGTATGTTACATATGATCATGCAAAACCAACACTTAAACATCAACGTATACATCCGGAAAAATCAAAAGAATATGATACTCTTAATGAATGGTAAGTATTTAGAAGATTTATAGTTCTATATTGTAAAGAATGTGAATTTCTTATGAGGTTAACTCTGTAGATCGAACAAGATAGGAAAAAACCATATGAGAAGAAAGAAAGATACATTGGGATAGAAACATCATAGGATGAAACTTGATCACTTCGTGATAATGTTGCGAGGATACGGTACTGGTGAAATGAATGCTGTAGTCCCCTTCAGGAATACTAATTTTCGAATTTCGCCTTGAAACATTGTATAGAGACAAACCTTAATGAGAATAATTATATATATGAACGATGTAAAAGCTATGCTATTATTTTAGTTTATATAAAATCTCAAGTTAAAATTCGAAAATTAGTTTTCCTAGTGTTTCTGAAGGTGACCACAGCATTAAGAAGCTGCGGACCCGGGCTCAACCTTTTATTTTTTGTTGGACCCGGTTACACATTTTTGTGGACCCACTGCTTCCCAGATGAGAAATTACGTGTTCATGTATACGAGGGGTGCCAGGTGTTCATGGAAAAAACCTCGGGTTTGGATCCCACTGGGTTCGGATCCACAAAAACGTGAATCCCGCAGTTTCCTATACGACATTTCAATCGTAAAAGTACAATATCTCGGTAGCAATAAGCTAAGGTCTTGAACTGTTTTCAAGAACACTCATAGTTCACTTAGTTCTATATAATGTACATAGCGCTTCGACTCAAAAACGAGTTATCTCGTTAGACATTGAAAACTCATTGAAAAAACCATTACTTCGTAAAGCAAAGGTCAAAAGGTTTTTGTCCTTAATTATGAACATAAAATTCGGATTGATTATTTCCTAACAAATTTTTCCGTTTTCTTTACTCTAGAATATGAAATAATATATATATATATATATTTAATATTTTTTAGGTATGCTCGTGGTCATGCTGATAAAGTTGCAACACGTTATCGTCCAGGTGCATGTGAAAATTGTGGTGCAATGACACATAAACGTAAAGATTGTGTTGATCGTCCACGTCGTCTTGGTGCACGTTTTACTGGTTCAGATTTTGCACCTGATGAATATATACAACCAGATATAAATTTATCTTATGATGGTAAGCGTGATCGTTGGAATGGTATTGATATTAATTGGCATCAACAAAAAATTCAAGATGAACATCAACGTTTAGCTGAAGCAAAAAAAATTTTAAAAGCTAAAAAATTAGATGAAGAAGCTATGGCTGAAGAACAAGCTATAAATGAAATAATATCAAATGAAAGTACAGATCCTCTTGTTACAGTTGCAGCTAAACCAATAGGATTTGATGATAAAAATAAAACAACAAAAAAATCTAAAATTGATTCAGATGATGATGAAGAAGATGAAGAATATAAATATACAGATTCAATGGATATGCCTGGACAACATGTTGATTCAAAACAACGTATTAGTGTACGTAATTTACGTATACGTGAAGATACAGCTAAATATTTACTTAATTTGGATGCTGAATCAGCTTATTATGATCCAAAATCACGTTCAATGCGTGATAATCCATTTACTGGAACAAATAAAGATCCATCACAAGTACCATATTTAGGTGATAATTTTGTACGTTATTCTGGTGATGCAAAAGATTTTGCTAAAAGTCAAATATTTGCATGGGAAGCATCAGATAAAGGTGTTAATATTCATACACAAGCTGATCCAACAAAACTTGAATTATTAAATAAAGAATTTCATGATAAAAAAAATCAATTTATTAAAACAGTTGAACAACAATTAATTGAACGTTATGGTGGTGAAGAATATTTAAATAGTATACCACGTGAACTTGTTGTTGAAGCACAAACTGAACAATATGTTGAATATAATCGTTTTGGTAAAGTTATTAAAGGTGATCAACGTGCAACAATTAAATCAAAATATGTTGAAGATATTTATGAAAATGAACATACATCTGTATGGGGTTCTTATTGGAATAATCATCGTTGGGGTTATGCATGTTGTCATTCATTATTACGACAATCATATTGTACAGGTCAAATAATTGAAGAAAAAGAAATTGAATTTCAAATCGATGAAAAATTTAATGATATTAATCAAGATAAACAAAAATCATTAGTTGAATTACATCGTGAAAAATTAAATAAACAAAAAATTCAATCAAAAATTTCATCATCAAATAATGATGAACAAGATTCTTTAAGAAAAAAATTAGATAAAAAAAAAATACAAGAAGCAGCAAAAAAAATTGAAGAACGTGAACGACAAGCTGAAGAAATAGCAAATATGGATGAACGAAAACGAAAATATAATTCATTAAAATCAGATATTAATGATCAACGTGAACCAACTGAAGAAGAATTAGAAGCATATCGATTGAAAAAACATCGTCATAATGATCCAATGGCACAATTTATGTTAGACTCTTAATTTTTTGTTCGTATATAAATAAAAACAAAAATTTGTGTATAACATGGTTTTCCTATTATATTGTATTCTCGTATTTGTTTAAATAAAACATAGAAATGAATATATAAAAAGTAATCAATTTAAAATAGTTTAATCTCAAAAAATATTCGCCTATTCAAAAGAAGACAAATGAAAACAAGAAATAGGATACTTGTAGAAACTGAAAACATCACCAAAGCTTCAGTATAAGATAGAATTCGAATACGGACATCCATTCTAGGTTATTCTTTATTTTTCAACTGGAATATAACTTTTTTTTTTGTGAACATGAACACTCATAGAGACCCAAGGACATCCATAGATAGTTCATGGATATGTCACGGGCATCCACAGTCACTCGAAAAGTTTATGCGAAAATTAATCCTTTCATTGGTGTAGACAGTACAGTTGTCGAACACATTAACGTCCAGAATAGATCAGACATTGCTACAAAATGACATCACATTTTTTGCTAGTACATGTATTACTAAGTGCGAACCCATAGCCAAAAATTTTTTCTAATCGAGACTAAAAATATTTGATCCTGTTCATCACAATCTGAAACCTTTGAGGAGTTAAAATAATTGTTTTTTAAACCAAAAAATCGACTAAAGTATAGGGTGGCTCAAAAGTCACGCAACCGAGAAACAATTGAATATGTCTATTATGGCTCAAGCAACCGGACTGATTTTTTTACCACTAGTAAAAGCATGTTCATACTCCATATATATGTATATATAAAGACAAGGCTAGAGTGAACCTTTTTCAAGTATCACTATTGACTTCAACAAAAAAATTTTACGTTTTCACAGATAGGAAAAAAAATCAATATACAAAATAGTGCAAAAGTCACTTTACTGGAAAAGAAATTGAATATCTCAATTATAGCTTGAGCAAACGAGCTGATTTTTTTATTAATGATAGAGACATGTTCAAGCTTTATATCCATAAAGACATGCCTAGAGAGATCCTTTGTTAAGTCTATTGTTTTTTTCCCAAATTTGTAAAAAAGTAAAATTTTTTTGTTAAGATCAATAGTGATACTTAACAAAGGGCCTCTCTAGGCATGTCTTTATGGATATAAAGTTTGAACACGCCTCTATCATTGATAAAAAAAAATCAGCTCGTTTGCTTGAGCCATATGGGATATATTCAATTTTTTTTCCGTATCATGACTTTTAGGCCATCCTGTATTCAAATCACTTTCACATTTTTCACTAAATGTTCGCGTTGTCGTTCATCATGAAAGAATTGCTAAGATGTTTGTCAGGTCTTTGACGTATCGTTACTAACAAGGAAATATATTCAACTATTGGATGCGGTTCGACAGTTAACCCCTTTGAATCCGAAATTATTTCTGATAGATTGAATTGAAACAGCCTGTTATATTACCTTGTTTCACACAGATACACATAACACAAATATCTCGTTTGCACTCGCATGAGATTTACTTAATGTAGGTTTTTATTGAATTTTGCTGCACTTGAATGGAAAATTTAACTTGTAAATTATGTTGTGAAAAATATCGGGTATCCCATAATGAATGGCCAGTTTTTGTATCATCTAGTACGTTTATTTTAAAAACAAAACATACCATAAGATGCAACATGAAAAGCTCTACAATTACAAAGAATAGTTTATTTTTATATATGAACTAAAGAAAAAAAAAAGAATTTCTCTTCGCGTAGAAAAAAATGATTTTTTCGCAATGGTAAAAATTAGTCGCACAGAATTTTACTTTTTTTGAAAACAAAAAGTACACAATTAAAATAAGCTTTGCTTTGTAGAGTTTTTCACGCTGTATCTTATGGCATATTTTGTTTTTAAGGTAAACGTACTAGATGATAAAAAAAAGAAATACAAAAACTGGCCATTCATTATGGGACAGCCGATAATTACAAAACATGTGTAGCATTTTTGCTACTATCGGACTCAAAGGGATGTATTTCGACATTCTTTTTAAATCATATTTTGATAAAATGTAATCTTCTTTATATAGATTTATTATTTTCTTATATTTTGATTGTATACAATAAGTGATGTTCAAGAAAAAAAGAAAAAGAATCATTGTTATTATTCAGGTATTAAGTCTTCTTCACAAACCCATGCAGTATAATCTAATGGATGACCAGTAAAATTAACTTTATAATAAACTTTTCCATTACGTTCTTCCATTCCAAGAACTTCATTAACTGTTTCAACTTCATCATCATTAATTGATGATATATTAGTTGTATGTGATGATGTAATACCTTTTTCTTGACATGTTCGTTTAAGTTCATTTTCAAAATTATCAAATGATTGTGTTTTATTACTTTCATATGCTGATGATATAGGAATGATTGTTGTTGTTGTTGTTGGTGGTGGTGATGATGATGATGATTCTTGAATTTTAATATCTTTATTTGTTGAAATAATTGTTCCTAATGATGCTATTTGATTTGGAGATAATGGAATATTTAAATGATGATCTAATTTTGGATAATTATTTGTTGTTGATTTTGTTTGATTTTTATATAAACGTTTCTTTTTTAATAATTGAATTATAATAAATACAAGACATAATGTTAGAAAAAAAAACATTAGACAAATAATAGCTATTATTATCATAGAATTTTGAGGATTAAAAAATGACTAAAATATTCATTTATAAATTTCATTTCATTTTTATTATTTAAAAAAATACTTTTTTTTTACTTTGATATTATTCCATATATTTTCATTATTATCAATTGTTGTTGACATAGTAAATTTAATAATATTTGTATCTGTTAGATTAACTTGATCCATATTGTTTGCATCAAAAGAATAAGATGAAGTCATTGATGATCATGATAAAGACATAATTAATTATCGATATACCATTGTGATTGTCTTGAATTATTAAAACTTTCGCGCCAATTATATGACAAGATATTCTTTTTAAGTAAATTTGAAATGAAAAACAAAAAACTATAGTGAAACTTCTATTAGTAAACATCTTCCTACTCGGAATTTGAATATTATTTTTTACAATAGATGGGCAACTTCAACTCAGAATTGGAGTGGCACATAATACATTTGCTCATCTCTGATTTTTACAGTTTCAATTGTTACTTTAAATTCTTTTAAATGAACACATGTGCACTGTTTTCTTCTCGTGTTTTCCTCTTCATTATTTGTAGCTAATGCACTAAAACTGCTGTTCATTGTTTAGGTTGGACGAGTCAAATCATCTTTTGAATCGAATTATTTTTGCCATTTTGTTTTTTATGTTTATTTTTGTAAAGAATATTCATAACAAGTTTTTCATGTTACGATATTTTCTAAGTTTTTATGAATAAGAACAATCTAGTAAAATTAACTGTTCTCTTTCATACAATTTTACAAGACAAAAAAAAATAAAGTATTTATTAACATTTAAATTAATGTTTTATTGCATTTCAAAGACATTAAAATGTAAATATTAGCTTGTGAAAATTTTGAACAATACGATCTCATTAAAAGACTACATTGAGAAAAGTTAAGAAATCGATATGTACTTGATTCTGTATCCAAATATTTAAATGATTTACAAATAATTTAAAAGTTTTGACAGCATAAAATTTGATGAATACATATTCGGATGTGAATTGCACAAATACTGTTCATGAAATTCATATATCAGCTTGTCCACGTAACGCGTCAACTCTAATACCAATAGTTTGAAAAATCAGGTCTAAATATCACCATTATTATCCGATATAATTAGGGAGGAAATGGATAAAAGCTATTTGTAGCTTTCAGAAGACGAGATTTAACTCGCGTTTATTCAATATTGTGGACATCTTAATAGCAGGAAAAGGGTTTTATTTTTTCGGTTTGCGTCCTCGCGTAACGCTGTATATTTTTCCTATGATTTTCAGAATGGTTAGCTAAATAAATTCAAATTTACCGGATTCCAAGAGTATCTAAGAAGACACATCTTCTAGCGAAAAAATCAAATTTCTAAAGGATTTCGTTGCTGAGAAAATTTGAAGACAGTGTGAACAAAACGTCATCGCCTTACGCTTGGACAAGCCGATATATCGAGGCTAAAACAATAATATAAAGACTTTGCGAAATAAAGTAAATATTTAGATGAAAAAAAACAGAGAATGGTTTTTGATTACTTGAAAACTAATAAATGAAACCTTTCGTAGTAAAATATGTGATATCTTCTATAGATGAACAATTTTCAAAAGTTTGAATGATGTTCATTAAACAGAACTTTTCAATCATGCCTACAAAATTGATCATAGATTTTAACAAAATATTCAGTCTTGGGAATGCTTATGATTTAATGAAAATAAAGCTCCGAATACCATACCCATCTGAAACTAAAGTACTTCATTTCCTTTGATAAAGTATCTTTGAATAATTTATTCTAAACAAAAAAGTATCAAAATAAACGAATTGATAAATAAAAACAAATGCCAAAGTTATTAGTATTCGTATCGTGTTATGAAAAATATGTTTCTGTGTAAAAAAAAAAAAGAATAATATAAAGATAGCATATACATATTCATTTGACTAGATTTAAGAAATACTTATTTTTATTTTCATATTTAAATAGATATTTTTCATAAATATTTGGATAAAATGAAAGAAATGTTCGTGCATACGTAATACATTCGTCACAAGACTATGAAGTTGATTCGATTGAATTATCTAATTTATTACGTCCGAAAAAAAAAACTTATAAAGAAAGTACGTATAAGAAATAAGATAAAAAGAAAAAATTTCAATGATAAGAATAAAAAGAATTAGAATATATCAAAAAGAGATATAGACGAACAATTTTTACAGTAATGTCGCAACAAATAAACAAAGTACATTTTGTTTTACTTTCCAAAGAGTACTATCACATTAGTCTATTTTGTTTTCAGTAAATTAAGAAATACAATATTTTTTTCAAAGTAGTATGATAGTACATCAGGTACTGTATTTTTGCTTGGGGGTTCTCATCTATTTATAGCGACATCTATTATGAATATTTCTTCATGATACTGAATCAATACCGATCTAAATTAATGATAATAAACATATGAAATGATTTTATTAAACATTTTATTTATTCTTATTAATAATAGAGTTTTATTAAAGTCAATTATGGCTATTATTTATTGATTGGTTATTACTTAGATTCCCTTTACTATAAGAACTTCTTCAAGAGTTTGCCTCTCTTTTCCTTCTAATCGATTAAAATTATTGTGTATTTTTATTTCAATTATTGACTCATTACATAATCAATAAAATGTCAAATAAATGAATATACGATATGATTATAAATAATTGATAATTAATTAAAATTCCAATGAACTAATGGCTGATATAAATAAAATTGTTTCATCATCAACAATAAATGATGAAATTAAAGTATTAAGAAAATTTTTAATTTATTTTCAAAAAAAAAAATTCTTCTTTTAGAATAATACAAATTATATAATTGATGATAATGATGAACAACATATACAATCAAAAATAATTAAATGTAAAACAAATAATCAACAAAATCAAATACCATCATATAATATTCTAACATCAAATTGTACATCATCATCATCATCAACATCAACAACAACAATGCGTTCAATTGATGTACCAAATGAACATGCATCAATTAAATTACATATAAGACGTGTATGTTCACCATCATCATCAACAGAAACATTATCAATAAATCCAACAACACCAACAAATCTTTTATATCATCAAACAAATGAACAATCAACAAATAAAATAATATCAAGAAAATTTTTTAATACAAATACAGAAACAAATAATAATAATAATAAACCACGTCGAATAATAACAACTCGACGTACATCATTAATTGAAAGTGATTTATCATCACATTTAAATTCAACAAATTATGATCATTCAAAAACAATTATGAATATATATGATGAAAATACATTAAAAAAACAAACAACTAAACCCAATGGATATAAACGAAAATTACAAAATGATCAACAAGAAAAAAAACGACAAAAATTAACAAATAAAATAACTAAACAACAAACAAATAATATAAGTATGTCGAATTTTTCGATAGACTTCTAAAATACTTATTTGAATAAAGATAATAATTCATAAATGAGATTCGAAAGTGGGAAAGAGACATTTCGCACCAACTTTTCATTACAATCTTCCAACGACGGAGTTCATTACGATCTCCGAACATAAGGAAAAGACAGGATGTTCGTAATGAACGTTATCCAGGACAAAAATCATTTCCAAGCACTCGGACACGTGACAGAAGTTCGGAATAACTTAGTGCAAAATGTCCGCCATCTCCGAAAGTTCATTACTATTTCCTTCTTGCTTTTTTAAAACAGATTTCACAACATTCTCAAGCTAAATTAGTTTTAATCAGAATTATCTGATGCATAACGTATCCGATCAAGAATTATTCAAGCTCAGAATAATACTCACAATTACTGCAGTCATTTATTATCATAGTAATTATAAATTGAACAAGATCGGACAAGTTTAATACTTAAAAAACAAAAAACAGCATAAGAGATAAATCGAATTACTTATTGAACCGAAAGAGTAAGATGTGTTCGCAATTAATTTAACTTCTTGAAGACTATTATTAAAATAACCACTAATCGATTATTATCTTTTAGTTACAATGTCTTACTGTAGTAACATTTATGCTGCGTAATGCAATTGATAGTACATGCGTGCTTTCTCTGTGGATGAAGAATGTCATTGAATCGAATAAATGTTCTACTTTTATTTATTGGGTAAATGAAAGTTCGAAAATGTTCGCATAATAAAGATTCTTAATTGTTGCGAGATGCAAAACTGATGTAAGAAGTTTTGAAACGCATATGAAAGATATATTAATTACCTAGATGATATCAAAAAGAAGAATATGTACCAAACCCGAACTCCAGCTCGATGTTTAGGTTCGGAAACTATCAAACCAGTTCAGACAGTGTTGGATATTTAGGTAATTGGCAAAAGTTTCGGTTAAGTTCGAACGTTCTTGAATATTGTTGATTTTTATTAATTGACTGGAAATAATCTCAGTCAAGGTTAACATTTTCTCGTGGAATTGGTATTGAATATTACAATTTTTTTTTCCTGTTTTCTTATTTAAATATGCTTATTAAAATACAATGTATTTTAAAAAAAAACCTATAGATCGTATAATCAGAGCAAAAGATCAAACAGTCGGTAAACTATCAGACGATTGAATTTTAATTAGTTTTCGATTGTCATAAAGCTTCGATATTTTATATATGGAAATGTGATAACATTTTCAAGAAACTATTATTAGAATTTGAGAGAATCTGATGGGAATAAGTTTAACCTGAATATCTTCTCTGGATAGATTTAATCAATTATTATTTAATAGAAAAAAAAAAAAAAAATTTTTTTTGTCATAGAACATCTCTTGTGTATAGCCTCAACATGAGAGAATTTTTCTTATAATTACTTCTCCTCGTTACGTTTATAAGATGTCTATCAGCAGCTTCCGGAAATTATTTTTTTCATAATTTCTTTATAAGTCTTATTATAAATCTTATCATCAAATTGAAGAAGTATGCTGTAAGCAATTACTTAATTGAGAGTAAGAGCTAACTCTTCAAAATAATAATTCTCTTTTAGTACAATTGAAATATATTATATACTATCCAATAGATAAATCTAATGGTATAAATAAATTTTGATAGTCGATATTGTTGTCGAATTCTTAGATTTTCTTTCTGAAAAAATTGCTGTTGTACATGAATATCATCTCAATCAAAAACCGATTTAATACCTGAAGAGATTCTCTAATAAGATGTCTGCAATGAATCGTTTCTAATGTGTCTTTAGAAGTGGATACTAATTTCTACCTTATAATATTAGAGAGAATTTTCTTTAAGAGATCTCTCTCATTCGTGACCTAAAATTTTTTTTTTTTGTTAAAGAATCTTCAAATACACTTGTTCAAACACGTTCATCATCACGTTTAAAACAAAAATATCAACCAATTAATGAACATCATTCATCAACAATAAAACGTCGTTTAAGTACAGAACTTCAAACAATATCAACATTAACAAATGATATATTACATAATGAATATAAAACTTTATCATTATCAAAACAACAAATAACAAATGAATGTCAAACAACAAATGATATTATTGAAATATATCATAAACCAATTCAAACAAATTTTTTAATTAAATCAGATAAATCAACATATACAGATTTTATTGATCAACCATTTTGTGAAAATAGTACACAAACAATACAAAAAGATGAACAAGAAACACAAACAATTGATCTTAATTGTCCAAATGATTCTCAAGTTTATTTATGTCAGACAACAACAAGTCAAATACAATGTGATGGTATATTAACATTAACATCATTATCATCACCTATAACATCACCTAATATTATAAATCAAATAAATGATTATCAACAACAAAATATATCATCACCATATATAGATTTATCATTAACAAATAGTAATAATGATCGTACACAATTATTTCAAAGTCTTATACATACAGAAGAACATCCAAATGGTGGTGCAAGTCTTATACGTACATATTATAATGAATTTATACGTTTATCAAATGAAAATATACATTTATTTGTTAATTATTTTTTTAATCTTGTTTATGGTGAAATAAATCAACGTGCTCAATATTCTATTGGTGTTATACATGATGGTGCAAGATATTTACCTGATTTAGTTGATTATTTTAGTTTAACATATCCAAAAATGACTGTTAAAACAACAAATATATTTAATTCAAAAGAAATTTTTACAACAACTATGGGAGAATATAGAAATCATATTGTACAAACATATTCAAATGGAACATTTCGATATGGACCATTAATGAGTATATCATTAGTTGGTACGGTTACAGGAAAAGAAGAATGTGGTAAGAAGAAAAAAATCCAACGAACTCATTTTTTTTTTCTAAGTAATTAATGTAATGCGTAAATTGATCAAATATGATTTTGTAGAACTCATTATCAGAGAGAATATAGATAAGAATCTAATATCCTGTATTGACTTGTGGTTTTCATTATTCAAGAGAGAACGCTTGGAACCAACGAAATTTGATTGATTAGGAATTGACCAATCAGATGAATTCTTCGTTGAAATGCTCGAAAACAATATTTTGAAGTTATTTCCCTTTCAATCTAAGCAAGACGGATATTCCTAATTTGTCTTATTTGAGAATTATAAGACTTTTCCTGAGAATCTTGATTTCAGTCAATTGACCTATGATCACATGAAAAAGCGGATAAGTTGGGATAATTCATCATGTTTGAGTCAAATGATAATATTTATTTTTATATTCGAAAATCTTCACCAAGAACTCATCTGATTGGTCAAATTGCTGATCAATCCGATTTCGTTACACTTTAGTTTAGGATTTACAATACACTAATATGTCTATGATGAAAGGTATTATTTATTCGCAGCATGTTACAGTAAGTTTAAAAAGGTAGTCAAAGACAGGTATGTGAAATTCAATCTTCTTTCATAATAATACTACAGCAAGGTAGTTAACGAAGGAAGTCTTTTAACTGATGAGCTATGGATTCAGGCTCAAACTCTTCCTAAGATATTTATAATAATTCTGAAGCAAAAGTAATTGATCAATTTGAAGATTTCTCTCTCGTCAAGAGTCATTGTTAAAGCATCTGTCATGGTTTCGGAAACAGAATTTGTCGTAAAAAGTGAAAAATTTCCTTGAACACATGATTACAATCTGTAGGATATGGTTCTAGATTTGTATGTCTAAACTTCAACATTTCTTTTAGATCGTGTTTTTACAAAATCTTATACACTACAAGAAATTCTTTCTAATTTTGCTTATTATAGACAGATATCTACCTGAAGAAAAATTTTAGTTGATTCGTCTATAAGATAATTACTTTTGTTATATTAAATGAATGTATTCTATACGAATGATGTTTCGGTTAATAATATTTGTTCAGCTACTTCGTTTTTTTATAATTGTGATTAGTTCTTTATACATATAGTACGAGGTCACGATCACATATAGATATATATATATATATATATATCACAAAGGAAAAGTAAAATAAATAGAGCATAACGCTTATTCATATTTGTACCCTTATTCCAATAATAAATAATATAACTATTAGATGAACTTATAGATTCATAATAAGTATTGATTTTATGCATAAGTATATTAACTAAGATATCATAACATATATATATATATATATATTTGTCTATTAGGTGATTATTTTCCATCATTTCTTGATAAACTTGAAGAAAATCCATTTCTACAATGTGTAATGCCTTGGGGTTCATTATCATCTCAAAAAATGAAATCAAGAACAGATTCAAATGATGGACCTATTTTATGGGTTCGACCAGGTGAACAATATGTAGCAACAGGTGAACATAAAATATGTCATCCAAAAAAACGTATGACAAATGAATTACGTAATTTAACATTTATTGGTCGTAGTACTGATTCACGTGAAGTACTTGTTGAAGATCGTACTAAACCACATAGTGATCATTGTGATAGTGATGGACTTGAAACAACAGCAGCTGTAGGAGTATTGAAAGCTGTACATGTTGGAACACCGTATATTATATTAATTAATATTGATTTTTTTTTTTTGTAATATTTTTCGTTTGTTTATTTAAGATCAACAGTTAATCGAATAGTTAAAGATGTTGTTTGTTTTCATGCTGAAGATTTTGAAAAAATTGTTGAACGATTAAAAATTGATATATATGAACCACCTATTTCTCAAGTAAGTTTAAGAAATATAAATTCAATTGATAGAATTATTATGTAAGAATTGTAGATATTGTTTAAATAATTTTTGATAGGAGCAAGACAAAGAACTGTAGTTTTTATCATTAGAAAGAGAAGAATCAGATGAGCAAATATGTACTAAAATTTGATTGATAGACAGGAAAATTTTGTTTTCTTATGATCTCGGTTTTGTTCATCAATTCTCAATAAAAGTTCACTGAGTCCTCTCGCCAAAATTCAGTCATTTTTAGCGAAAGTCTTCTAGTTGGCTTCCTGAGTAGAGCCCATCGGATCTGAATATCAAAATTTTAAGTCGGGTGAATTCGAAAATTCTTGCACTCGATGAACTTTACTTCTGAGTCGTCGTCTTCCCTTTCTAAATCTTGCAGACATATATCAAATAGAAGAAATTGAGGGGGAAGGGTCGGCGAATTTTTGAAAATCGTCAAGTAGAAAAAGCAAAATTTCCGAAGATTGAGGGCAGAGGTCTCAATGTGGAAGGGGTCAGGGGAGACTGCCCCTTCCCCGCACAAATTGAAAATATGTTTTACTGTTTAGCAAATTTTTAAATAGACGCTGTTCGGGGGATCTTCATAAGCTCCCGTCCCCCCCTCCTGGGTCACCAGTTTTTATGAAAAACTAGGAAATTTTCGGTAACTATTTCTGAAAAGCTTTCTTTAACAGACTGTCTGCGAAAGTTTATAAAAAGTGTCTGTCTCCCTCCCACTCTCAAAAATAATCGAGACCCTTGATTGGGGATGATCTCCCCCCTGAACACATCACTATTAATTACAAAATTTAGAAGTTTGGCGGTTGTATAAAATGTGAATCATTCTTAATAGGCATCCACATACTACTTTGTCCTTATTGTCGATCCTTGCTGTTAGAAACACTGATCATCACTTCTAACATTCCGAGGATTGGAAGCATTTTCTGCTGAATTTTTCAACCCTAAATCTAACACTGTTATCTCAATATTTGTTTGACTATGGTATGCATCTTAAGAAAGCTCTTAAATGGAACAAGTTAATAATATCGGCTTTGTATAAATCGAAAGAGAAGACGTTTTTTTTTCTATCTATTAATCATAGTAATCAAATTTCAGCATGTATTTATGCACATGAACTTTCTCTTTGTAATAGTAAAAACCATAACTTTCTAGTTTAAAAAAATTATTCAAAAAAAATACTCATGATTAATTATTTCATTTTCTTCTAGTGTTTACAATGGTGTGATGATGGTAAACTTAATCAATTACGTCGTGAAGGTATTCGTTATGTTCGTTTACCACTTTATGATAATGTAAATATTTTGTTTTTTGTAATATTATTCAATGATTTTATTTGTATATTTATATATATATAGGATATTTATTTTATTCCAAGAAATGTTATTCATCAATTTCGTTCATTATCAGCTGTAACATCGGTTGCATGGCATGTCAGACTTAAACATTATTATCCAAATGATATACATGAAGAAGAATATACTCCTTTATATAGTCCAATATCTGATACATAGAGAAAGATAAAGAAAATCTCAGTGTAAATAGAAAAATTCTGTTGTTTTTTTTTGCATGAGTTTGTGTGTAATGGTTTTTCTTTTTCTTTCATCATCTACTTTTTTCTTTTTTCAAGACTATTTAATGTTGTTGTTGTGTTTTCTTTTTATTTGATAAATGAGATTAAGATGTATAAAAATCAAGAGAAGAAATTCTGTTGTTGTTGTTGTTGTTTTTTATCTCGTCATGACAAACAATTTTTAGATATAATGCCAAATGAACGACATCGAAATAATTTATTACAGTAAGTTGATAAATAGATATCTCTGATAGAAAGACTACAATCATATAAAAGATTTATATATGTTAATTGTTTGTATTCAGAGAGAAATTAATTGAAGAATGAAAATAGAAAAATTTTTCTTCATACATTTGTTTTGTTTTCATTTTTTTTTTTAGAATGGATGTTGACAATTTATTAAAACCATTTGATGATGAACGAAAATATTTAGGTAAGTTTTTTTATTTTTATTTTTGTAATTGAAATAAATACTACTAAAGGATATTTTTTGTTGAAACTAAATAGAAATTTTTATTTATTGTTTTTATATTCAAAGAATAATGAAAGAATATTAATAGTAGTTTTCAACTCAATGGAATCGTAAGAATGAAAGTAAAATATCTGATTCTAAACTTTTTTATGTAATATGAACTTGATTGAGTGACTAGATTTTTAAGAAAAAAAATGATTTGGATTGTTGAATAATTGATTTTATTCTGTACTATCGGTGCCAGAAGCCAAAACATTCAAATGTTTTTTGAATAATTCACACAAAATACGAGATAATGATCTATAGCCTAAACTCCAAGGCATCTGTTCGTAAGCAAAATCGCTCACTAGAAAAATTTTAACGAACGATTTTTCAGAGGATCTATGAAGAATCATCTTGTATTTTTGATAGTTGACATATGAACCTATGGATTTCTTTTCTCGTAAATATATAATCTTATGTTGGTCGGTCAAGCGTCTTCAGAAAGGTTAAATTAGCGATTAGAGTGAGTCTTATGACTATGTTAGTTGTCAAAAAAAGATGCAAGAACATTACGAAACTCTACAGTAAGTAAAGAAAACGATTTTTGATTATTCCTATGAAAACTTTATAATTCAGTCAAAATATACTCGATTTTACGCGCTTCGGATGGTTCTGTACTTGAAGAAACGGATGCAATGCACTTCGCCGAAAATCGTTTCGTCGAAAGACTCGTTTGCCGCTTTAGACTGTTCGAGTCCGCTTAATTTTTATACTGGCTTGTTAGACCAACTTAATCTTCTCGTCCTGCGTGACCAGAAAACGCTTTCAATGAAGTACTTTTCAGCGAAGAGTATACTTACCGTAGTTTTAATAGATTAAATTTTTCTATAAGAAAGAATCATGCAGACAAAATAAAAAAGTATGTTATAAGCCAGATTAATTTCAAAGACAAGTGAGGTATAATAACACAAAATTCTTTCTTGAAGTTTCGTTTTTTTTCTTCTGACTATCGAAAAAATGAGCAAGATGATATAAGAAACAAAAATAGCTGCTCAGTTCTTTTACTGGAATTCATTCGAAATATAATTAAAAAAAAACATTTACTTCTACTAAAAATCAAACTTATAGGATTGATTGAAATTATCCATAATGCATTCGAGATATGTTCAACTTTTATCAAAAATATAGATTGAACCTTTGAAAATTTAAATCATAAACTGGCAAGAATTCTCCAAAATTATAAAAGAATCATTTCTCTGAGACCTCACTGAGATGTAAGACGTTGTGTACAATATCAAAATAATCCTTCCTATAAAAGGGAAGGTTCTCCACTGATTAACATCACTTTCGCTGATATTTTGCTTATATGTACAGATAGATATAGTTGTTCTTAGAATATTTTGAAAGTTCCAATCAAAATAAATAGTTTATTTTCATGTTAGGATGAGTCTCTCACGAGTTATACAAATTTCATTGATATGATTCCTCTCTTAATACATCTACTCAGTTCAAGAAATACTGATTCTTTCTAGCCGAAAAAATGATAGAAACTTGAAAATTCCATCACCGGAATCATTGACCTGAGTATTAAAAAAGCCCAAATCCTTTCACTAGGAAAGATTCCTAAGTCTAACTTATCAATCGAACTAATATTTTACTGATAAGACTAGTAGAAACGCTTGAGGGTTCATCCCCATGTACTATCCTTCCCAAATTATTTCAATTTTACTGAATTCTTTATCTCCAGCAAGGTCTTTATGAAAAATCGCATTGCGAAATTTCAACTCGAAAGGATATGTTCTTCTTGATATATTGAATATCCAAGAATAATCATATGCGGTAAGAAAATCCCGTATTTTCAACATTCGATATCTTAAGAAGAATTCTACGAACATTCTAATCTCTATGAAAATCATCTATGGACGAAATTTCGTAGTTTTCGATTTTCTATAAAAGTTATGATCTTTCTCTTACTATTACATAAAACAATTTATGTTTTATTTATTCATTATTTAATCTCTTTTTTTTTTGCTTTCTGAATATTCAGAACAACTCCGTCAATCAACAACAGTTGAATCAATACTTCTTCATTTATTTGATTTATTACAAATTGAAGATTATCATTTATTATTTTCAACAATAAATTTTCAAACAATTGATTTACCATGGTTAGAAAGTTTTAGTCGTATATGTATGAAACGTTATTTAGAATTTGATGATATATGTTTTACTTCTAAAACATTAGAAATAAATTTTGAAAATAAAAATGATACAAAATCAATAATTGAAAATTATACAAATTTTCTTATTGAAAATTTAAAACAACGTTTTACATTAAAATATTTTTGTGCAATTATTATTGAATTAGAAGAATTAAATCATTTTAAATTTGAACAAATATCAAAACAATTAAATGAAAATAATCATATTATACATGATATTTTTTTATCATTTAATAATGATAATGATGATAAAGATGATAGTATTATACATATTAGTTCAACACCAGCACAAACAATAAATCGTCCTGTATATATTAATTATAAACCTATGCATATGGTTTATTTACGTGAAAATTTACTTATTAAAAATGATCTTGATTTACGTTTACCATTAAAAGGTATAACAAATACATTTATAGCTGATTTAATACATACAAAAATAATAAATATACTTGATGAAACAACTGGTAAAACATATGATATACCAACAAAATGGCTTTATTTTTCTAAACCATGTGAATCAAATGTTATATTACCATTAAAATTACGTGTTTTAATAATTGATTCACAAACCGGTATACGTCGTTATGGTTTTATTAGTGAAGAACCAGGAAAAAATAATGATTATCGTTGTTTAATTTTTTTTACTGATGATAAAACAAATATGTCAGCTAATTATCATCCATCATCACATATATATATATGTCTTGATCAAACATTTTCAATACATACACATGAATGTCAAAATGATTATCTTGATAGATATTTTTCATCATATCCTGAACGTATGATGTTAAGAGCTAAAGAAGGTTCATTTGTTAAAGTACGTAATATATTTACAAATTATAATCATAATTTATTTATACATGCACTTGTTATACAAATTGATGGTTCAATGATGCAAATTGAATTAACTCATAGTAAACAACGTATATGGCTTTATCGTGGTTCACCATTACTTGATCAAATGCATAATTATTATTCAACACAAAATAAAGCAGCTATTAATGGTTTTGCACGTCGTACAGCTCGACAACATTTATCAGCTAGACGAACAAATGCACCGGAAATTATCTGTCTTAATGATCAAACAACAACAACAACAACAACATCACCATCAACAGTAACATCAAATACAACAACAACAACAAATAAAGGAAAATTTGTTCGAACAGCTGAACAAGCAATTGATGGAATAGATGAAACGAGTTAGTAGAACATATATTAAGAATAGAATCCTATGGAACACTCAGAATCGCGAAAAGTTTGTCTCGCAGAACGCTAGTTAACCGTTTGAGGATCATTGCTCAATTAATGGATGAAATTTCTTTGAGACTTTATATTTGATATTCCGTATAGGAATGACGAAGAGGTATTTTGGTCATTCTCGTAGAGGAGTACGGATATAGGCCAAAATTTGATAGAGATCTATCACAAAATCAATCTTTGAAATACCATTAGAAGTCATTCCTAACTTGATTCCAAGGTGGAAAACCGAAACATGTTGAGGACCACAAAAGAACTCTATCCGCACTATCCCTAGATGCGATGTGCCAAAAACTGCATCTCGATATCTTTTTACGTTCGCGAGTTATTGAAATATTTAGACGCTTTAAAAAAAAGATGTGCCTTATAAGATACGCTGGTCCTTCTATGGTTAAGGAGATTTTTAGAATGTCAGAATCAATTTCATATGAAATATATAGTAGGTAGATCATAATGAATCGGACTAATTGTAAATGCAAGTTTTCACTATTCATATAAACTATTCATTTTTACAAAAAACTTTTTGGATGTGGCTGTTAACAAAGGAAACATCAACACACCAACATAATATTCTTTACTTTCGAGATCCTCCATACATTTGCAAAAGACGAGCAACGGTTAGAAGTGTAAGTTGTACGGCTGAGCCGCCGTTGACATTCATACATACGCGATCAAACATTTTTCACCAGTCGAATTTCTAATCATAGGGATTGAAATAAACAAGAATTTCTTATTCTCGAAAGAATAATTTAATCTTAAACTTAGCATTCGCTGCCACCGTCGCTGTTCGATCCTTCGCCTTAAACCTCTGGCAACGATGCGTCGCAATGAGAATGTCCAGAACATATGAATATTTGAATTATCATGCAAAGGCAAAATGTTCTTTTTTTTTTTTGGTATCTGAAAAATTGCATTTGTATTTAGTCCAATTGATTATGATTCATCCCTTAGTTTCGGAAAGTTAAGAAGTGTAGATATGGTTTTTTTAGGATCGATAAAACGACCGCGAATATTCAGTGAACAAGATCCTCGAAAAGCTTCATCTCTTCAATCAACAACATCAATTCAAACTGGTTTACGAACACTTCGACCACGTCAATCAAATAATTCTACATCTAATACATTACCAACATCATCATCATCATCATCCTTAAATAATGATCATTCATCTTCAATAAATCTTCATCGTCAATCATCAACACCATCTATTTCATCAAGTCATGGAATAACTACAACAATGCAATTACGTTCAAGTCACGTATGTTTTGTATTTTTGTTTTTTTTTGAAACAGAAAATTAATTTCTTTTTTTTGTTTTTGTTTTCAATAGACAAATATAAATACAAAAGTAGTAATGAATCCATTATTTCTTGAATTATCTGAAAAATTTCTTCTTCATTATTCATATGAATTTCATCCACATAATTGTTCACATAAATGTGTTGTTTATGCTGAAAAACATTTTCATCAATTACCACGTACAATGAATCCATTTTTAAAACCATTTGCATGTCATTGGACAATGCTTGATAATTTACGAGTTCGAAAAGCTGGTGATGTTCGTCTTAAAGCAACACGTTCAACATTTATCTATTGTGCACCATGTATGTTCAAGAAAGACAGAGAGAGAGAGAGAGAAAAAATTTCATATGGAATTTTTGTTTTTATTTGTTATTTATTTTAAGGTGGTAGAAAACTTTTAACTCAAGCTCAAGTTGATAATTATCTTCATGAAACAAAATCAAAATTAACTATTGAATTATTTATATATGATAGTAAAGTTAATGTTAAACAACATTATTGTCCAGATGGTAAAATTTTAAATTCAGATATATCAAGTGGACAAGAAAATATTCCTATATCAGTTGTTAATGAAGTTGATAGAGAACCAGCAAAAATTGAAGAACCAAGTGCATTTACATATCGTGTTGAACGAACACCAGTTGTAGGTGTTAATATGGTTACTAATGAACCAACAATGACATGTTGTACTTGTACAGATGGATGTAGAAATAGAGTTCAATGTGCTTGTAAGTTATTCAAAAATGAATGAATTTTGTTTTTGTTTTTTTTGCTAAATTCTATTATCTATAATGAATATTGAAGATAAATAGATGTGACGATGGTCAATATTCTTACAGGCTTTCAGACAAGAAAAGCTTTTCAACTATTCAATCACTTTTGTGTCGAGATTATGTAGATCCAGATCTTCATGTAAAGTTTCAAGTCGAAATTCGAATATCAGTTTTTCTGTTACTATAGCATTTATTTAAAAAATACCGTAAAAGTACAGTATCTTTGTAGTAATAAGCTAAGGACATGAACTATCCCATTGGCGCATAAGTTCTAAGAATTTTTTTTTCTGGTTTAACAATAACTTTATTTTTCAATAAAGATATGCAACATCAATCAACAATATAATCGCCATTATTTTCGACAACCTTCGCCAATCTTTCTGGCAATAGTTCAATTCCGCATCTGTAGAAACTACTCGGTTTTGATTCGAAAAAGGCAGTTAGATCGTATTTCAGCTCATCGAAGTCTTCGTAGTGTTTATTGCATAGGTAGTTATGAAGAGATAGGAACAGATGATAATCGGATGGTGCAAGGTCTGGTGACCACGGCGGGTGCGGAAGAACTTCCCATCCTAACTGTTCGATTTTTTGCTGAGTCAACTATGCCACATGAGGTCAACTATTGTCATGGAGAAGGATGACGGCTTTTTGATTCGCCAAAGCCGGTCGCTTTTGAAATAGAACTTTATTCAATCGCTGCAATTGTTGAGAGTAGACATTGGTGGTAATCGTTTGATTGATATCTAACAGCTCGAAATAGATGACACCATTCATATCTCACTAGATGCACAACATTATCTTCTTTGGATGCGTGTCTGGTTTTACATTTGGAAATGGCTTTTAGCCATGATCACGCCACTGCCTTCTGCGATGCACGTTGACATAACATACCCATTTTTCATCTCCAGTAACAATTCGATCCAAAAAGGGCTCATGCTTTTGTCTGAAAAGCAATGAAGCACAAATCGATGCTCGCTGAACCAAGTTGTCTTTGGATAACTGGTGTGGAACCAAACGTCCATACTTATGTAAAACAATGGCGATTATATTGTTGATTGACGTTGCATATCCTTGTTGAAAAATAAAGTTATTGTTAAACCAGAAAAAAAAATTCTCAGAACTTATGCGCCAATGTAATATTTTCATGATACTCATAGCTCATTTGGGTCTACATAGTGCTTGTGAAATTCCAATCAATAGGGTTACGTGTAAAGGTCTCTGAAAAATCAAGACTTCCTAAATCGATTTTCTGAATTCTATCAATCATGTGATAGAGAAAACATTTTGATGTTCTCGAGTTCTCTACGACCTATCTTTAGCGAACGACAATCATTGTGCGATAAACCTAAAAGGGTGTTTTACACTTTGAGACCTTTTGTAGAATGAGTAAAGTTCAGTGAAAATAGCTTGGAGGCATCTTTTTTTTGTTCAGAAATGTTTTTCTCCAGTAGATGAACTTATTTGCAAAGCTGTTTATTGAAATTTTCATTTTCCAGAGATTTCTCTTCCGAACCACTAAAGAAAAATTTGATAAATACTTATCTTCATAGGAAACTGCTTCAACTATTAAAAATATTTTTTCTAGCTATTGAGAGTTATTGAATAAAATTAAAATCTACTGTTGAACTGTAAATTTCTATTTGATTAGGTTGGTTACGTACTTTGAAATATGCTGAATTAATTGGTGATGAACGTGTTAGAACTATGAAAGCAAAACATAAAAGTCAAGGAGAAATTCTTCATCAACTTGGTTATCGTTATCGACGTTTACTTAAAAATGTTCCTGGAGGAATTTATGAATGTAATAGCAGATGTTCATGTAATAAACAAACATGTTCGAATCGTGTTGTACAAAATGGTATTATTGCACAACTTCAAGTGATCATTTTCGATTAATAAATGAAATGAAAAATTCATTTCTTTTTTTTTTTAAATAGTTATTCAAAACTGTTGGACGTGGTTGGGGTGTACGAACTCTACATGATCTTCCAATAGGTACATTTATTAGTGTTTATTCAGGTGAAATATTTACTAGTGAACAAGCTGATGAAAGAGGAAAATTACTTGGTGATGAATATCAAGCAGATTTAGATTTTTTTGAAGTAAATATTAAAAATTAAAACAAAAAAAAAACCTACATAGAAAAATTTTGTTTTATTTTTCTTCGAAGAATATTAATAATGATTCAGAAGAAGAACAGAATAGTGGCCATTTAGAACAGGATGATGAAGAAGAAGATGTAAGTGATACATCTCCGTCAAGTACTGAATCAGGTATATGTATAACTATTATTTATTAGATTCTTAAAGATGACTAGAGAAATTTCAATCGAAAAGTCTTACAAAAATATTAAATTCATATTCAAAAAGAATACAAAATTCTTCTTCTAACTCAATAAGACATGTATCAAACCCGAACCTTAGAATGTTTCCCATGATTGACTACATTTACTTCAAGAAACGCTTGGGCAATAACCAAAAAACTGGATATTATTCTTCATCTTTGTAAATTTATGAAATTCTTTTATTTATGAGAGATCGTGAAATACACTGGATATTTTTAGGTTCATTGACAATCTAACCAGAGCTTATAGCAATGAAATTCAGGTGTAACCGCAACAGACTTGAAACCGGTTAAAAAAAAAGGTGGAAAAATATCGAATTTTTTTGAAAACCGATTTTTAGAAAAAATGGCTACAAATATGAAATAGTTTAGTGATGCTTGTAAAAGATACTCATCATAATGAATCTTTTTAAAGAAAACCTCAGAAAAAAACATGTGACACCTTAGTTTTTATGGTCAAAAATAGGGTTAACAAAGAAGAGTTTTGAAAACTTTCAACAGGTGAAATTCCGATTTCTACCGGACTGGTTCCAATGCTAAACCGCAATACAATAGGACAAAAAAAATCATGTCGAATAGCTCTGATTTTTCTCTCTAAGATCTAAAATAAAATTAAAATGTTGATCATATGACAAATAAAAAAATTCTATTTAAATAGCTAGTACTCGTCTTCGAAATGCTAATCTTCAATCACGTGCACGTGAATTATTAAAAAAAGATGGAAAAAAATCATCAAAAACAATATCTGAAGATAATGATAATAATTCAACATTAAATCGTACAGTATTACCTGATTATGATGGTGTTGTATATACACTTGATGCTAAATTAGTTGGTAATATAGGACGATATTTTAATCATTCATGTTCACCAAATATAGCTGTACAAAATGTTTTTGTTGATGTAAAATTAAATTGAAATTTTTTTTCTATATATTAAAATTTTTGTTTTTTTTTTATTAAATAGACACATGATATACATTTTCCATGGATTGGTTTTTTTGCTACAAAAACAATTCGATCAGGCACAGAATTATGGTATAGAAAATAAAGAAATTAAAATCTTTATAGATTCATTTTTATTTTTGTGTTTTAGTTGGGATTATAATTATACAGTAGGTGAAATAGCTGGTCGTCGAATGGATTGTCATTGTGGTGCAGCTGAATGTCGTCGTCGAGTTCTCTAGTCTTTGATTATAATTAAATACCAAAAAAAAACAAACAAACAAGAAAACAGATTTTTGTAGAATAGTGCCTTTTTTTTTGTTCGGTCTTATGTTTTTTTCTTTTTTCTTTTCTTTTGTTGATAAAGTTTTGTTTTTCTTTTCTTTTTTCTGGAAAACGAGAAAAACAAAAACAGATTTGAACATACACACATATATATATATGTGATCATTATTCGATTTTGTGCTTTGTAGATTTCTTATATGGATTTATCAAAGGGTAAATGAAGAAAAAAACAAAAAAACTTTTTGTTTTTTTTTATTTAAACAAAATAAAACATGTTAAATTTTAAAATAAATCTCTAGAAAGTCTGCTTAATCTTAATTGGAGTGATTTATCTTGGTTTCAACATTTTAATACAGAATTAAGTGAAGAAACAGCATTAGCTTATTTTTGTCAAATAGGAAATCCATTTTATGATCGATCAAGTTTAAATGAACAAATTTATACGAGAAATCTTCCAGTTGAAGCTATGGTATGAGAAAATAAATATATTTTATTCAAAATTTTTCTTTTTTTTTTGTTTTTGATAGTTAAATGCAACTGGTATTGAATATGCACTTATACATCGACAAGATCCAGTTTTGTATATTATTCGAAAACATTTTCGTGAAGGACCAAATGAATGTATGTAAAACAAACAAAACATGAAATCATTGTTAAAAAAAGCTGGTCATTTTGACTTTAGACTATTTTCGACCCATTCATAGAGACTATCCATTTGGAGTAATAATAAAGTAACGGATTGAGACGGTTTCCGAATATTGTGTAGAGCCGCCAATGAACTACAAATTCGAAAAGAAAATTAAATTTCTTTTCATCATTCTTAGGCTAAGGAGAAAATGTCACTAAGTGCGCCTTGTCAATCGAACTGATATTTTGCCCATAAATAAGTTCTAATGAAATTTTAGATAATCGAAATACGAAATTTCAACCTGAATATTGCCGATCGATAGTAACCATTGAGTTTCTTTACCTTTCCTCGTGACTAGATATGAGCATAAATGGTGGCTAGGTCCGTACACTTTTTCATTGTGAATGATATCTTTTATGGTTGTGTATTTCCATATTTACTGTTAAAATTTTAATAGTAAAATTAATTCTTTTTTTTTATTTCGTCAACAACAGAATTGTCGAACACATAAACGTGCAGAATAGATGAAGTACCAATGAATTAGAAAAAATGATGAATCTCTGAGAGAAAGGACATTAGAGGTTGTGCAAAACGATTGATACCGTTCATCACTATTTGTGACATATATTTGTTTTTGGATATTCAATATCTCAACAAGACCTACTTATGGGCACAGTCTTAGTTTGAAATTTACTAATTCGATTGTTTCATAAATATCTTACTAGAGGTAAAAAAACTCAGAGATGAATCTTTATAGATTTCTGCTTGTCTTGTCAATACTTAATTCGTACTGAGTAACATGAAAAATGGTTTTTTTTCTAGAGTTATTTTGTTTTCGATATGAATTTATAAAATATCACGATCTTCATGCTAGAGTGCAAGATCTGGTTAGCCGCCTTTGCATGTGTCTAGCCATATATCATCTCAGCTTTATATAGATAAAATAAGAACCGTAAAAAATCAAACAAAAATAAATTCAATTTTGATGTCATTCAAGACGAATTGGTAACTTTTGGCTCATTCTGAGAACCAAAAATGTGACACTCCTCGGAATATTGAGTCCTCCTCTTCCGAAGGACGTATTCATGGTCTCTAAAACTATATTGTTGCTCTCATTTTCTGAATATATGACAGTAAAATTCGACTCTTTGAGGTCTCTTTGCTAAGTTTTTTTTTTCATTTTAAAATTAGTTTCACTTCGAATAACGTAGATTTTTATATTATATCGCTTGCATATTATTATATCTAATAATTTATTTCATCTGAAGATATACTACTGGGCTAGTGTTAAACCTGATTATATTGATCATAAAATTGTAATTTTTATTCTTTATTAAATAATGATTTTGAATATATAATTATCTGTTATATTTGACATATTATTTTTTTTAGTAAGACCACTTCAAGAATATTATATTCTTGCACCCGGTCATATTTATCAAGCTCCTGATGCAGCATCTGTTATTAGTCATCGATTAGTAAATATTCTGTTTTAATGATTTATCTTTTTTTTTTTTTATTCATTTTATTGTTTAGTTAACTGCTGTTCATCATTTTGGCAAAGCTTTTGATGAAGGTAATAATTCATATGTGAACAAAAAAAAAAAAATTGATTTATTTTTCTAGCATCACAAAGAGCTGCTTATCATCCTTCATCAGGTTATTATTGGAAAACGAATAATTCATCTGGTTTGTTTCTTTTTACTTTTTTTTTTTTTGTTTTTTAATTAAAATCTATTCATAAATAATATAGATGAATTAATAAAGAAAGATTCATCGAAAGATAAAGCTTTAACAAATACTCAACGTATTCGTTTTGATACAATATTTCATAATTATCATGAACGTTTTCGACCACGAATACCAGCTGGAACAACAACACAAACTGCAATACCTCCTTCAACAACAAATAATGAAACAACAGCAATTGCTGGTGGAGATACTAATCTTCCACGTATGAAGTTTGAAGAAAAAGAAAAATTTAATTAAACTTTTTTTTTTTTTTTACATCATAGGAAAAGAAGAACGTACACCATCGGATTCACAATCAACTACAAGTGAACGACCTATGATCGAAGTTAAAAAACAAAAAACTCAAAAATAGAACTATTCATGTTTTTTTTCTTTCTGTATTATTGTATATTCAATGTGAAAAAAAAAAGATGTTTAACATGATATTTGGTTATTATTTTTAATAGATACGATATCCATAAATAAGATTGAAGAATAACAAAAGAATAAAATTGAAATGTTTAAAGTTTTAATTTCATTGCAAATTAGACAAATTTATGTTATAGAATAAATGCAAAAATCATTCATTCGAGTCCATGTTTTTTTTTTCTTCAGAATGTTGTTTCTACGAAATTCAGCAGTCTCTAAAAACTTTATACCATTGAAAACAACACGTACTTCAATTTGATCCTTGTTGTCATAAAAAAAATTGGAGCTCGAAAAAAAGAAGTATAGAATTTTGCTGAGGGGGAACTTCTAGCCACTTTGACCTTTATAACCTTCATATTTCTATGACAACGTTTGCTCTACTTATCGAGATTTATCGGCCTTGAACGTTTCATAATTGTTCGCCTAACCGTTTTCAAAAATGGGGCGTCCATTAAGAGAGAATATTTACAAGTTAAGCCATCGAAAGTTTGTCTAAAAATTATTTTTTCATATTTGATTCTAGAATTATTTTTAATATTTTGTCAATGTTTACTAATGTTATCCGACGTTGTTTTGTACCTTGTCTTATTCGACGATCACTTTCAATAGTTTCAAATAATTCTACAGTATCTTCATCACCTATACGTATTTGTGTTATCGGCAGTGGTCCAGCTGGTTTTTATTTAACACAAAATTTACTTAAACTCAGTCAAACAATACCAACAACAATTGATATAATTGAAAAAGCACCTGTACCATTTGGTCTTGTTCGATATGGTGTTGCACCTGATCATCCTGAAGTTAAAAATGTTATAAATACATTTACAAAAATAGCTGAACATGAACGTGTACGTTTTATTGGAAATATTCATATTGGTAAAACGATTGGATTAAAAGAATTACAAGAATTTTATCATATTATTGTTCTTGCTTATGGTTCATCTGTTGAACGTAATTTACATATTCCTGGTGAGACAACATTAGAAAATGTTTTTTCTGCTAAAGATTTTGTTGGATGGTATAATGGTAAGATGCAAAAAAAAAAACACAAAATATTTTTTTTTAAAATTCATTATAAAAAAAAAAAAAATGAAAAATATTTTTCAAATAGGTGTACCAGACAATGCTCAACTTCGACCACAACTTAATCATACAGATCAAGCTATTATTATAGGAATGGGAAATGTAGCACTTGATTGTGCTCGAATGCTTCTTTCATCTATTGATGATTTAGCTAAAACAGATATTACTGATATAGCACTTGATACACTTCGTCAAAGTCGAATACGACATGTAATACTTGTTGCTCGACGTGGACCTATGCAAGTATCATTTACTATAAAAGAACTTCGTGAACTTACTAAATTAAATGGTGTACAATCAATGTTAAATAAAGAAGATTTTAATCAAATTGATCAAATTATGATTGATAAATTAGAACGACCAAGAAAAAGATTAACTGAATTAATGTTAAAAACAGCTCGAACAAGTTTGTTTGTCTTTTTTTTTTGAAATTTATTACTATGTCTTAAGAAAACTATTTTTATCTATAGAACAATCACAAAATAATGCTGAACGATTTTGGTATTTAAAATTTTGGCGTCGTCCAAAACAATTAAATGGAAAAACACTGGTTGAAAGTGTTGATTTCGAACATACAGAATCGGTAGCTAATGGTGATTTTTCTGATCCAAATCTATCCGTTCAACCAAATGGAACTATAGAAACAATACCATGTGGTCTTGTCATTAAAAGTATTGGTTATTATGGCGTCCAGGTAAGAATTAAGAGAATTATTTTTTTCTTATTCAGTTCGAGTATAGAAATATGTTATCATCGAACATGTGGCAGAGTGAGTATAGACATGAGCAAGATAGTTTCGTTCATGTCTAGAGAAATCATCATGTATATGAGAGTTAGTACATTCGAACCTAGCTGCCATCCTTCTATGTACTACTCTTAGATCATTTGTCGGTAATAATATCGAACTTATGAAATTAGTTTTCCTCAGATTCTATACGGATAAAGATAACCAAGAAGTTTAAGTATAATGCTTCTACAGGAAGTATTCCATACATTATAGGATATTCGACTCTAATGAAGCTAAAATGGTAAGTGGTATATTTTAGTTTTTACTGTAAATTATTCGAGAATATGTAGTATCTTGCGTAAACATGACACGTTGGAAAGACATCTCGTTCTTCAAATTCACAATACCAAAAAAAAAAAAGAAAAGTTAGAATACAGTATTGGATAACAGTAAAGAACAATATGGGGCCTTTTTGAATGGCCACTTTTATTTGAATATAGATCGATCCATGGTTACCATTTGATACAGAACGTGGTATTATTCGAAATCGACAATATCGTATTGATGATCGACCTGGCTTCTATTGTACTGGTTGGATTGGACGAGGAGCTCGAGGTGTTATTGCTGAAACTACAACAGAATGTATGACAAGTTTCAATTCTATTATTAATTTATTATTTTTAATATTTTCTAGCTCATACAGTTGCTAAACGAATTATGGAAGATGTTGAACAAGGTCATTTAACTAATTTACATGATGTTAAATCAGGAGGTGATGGTTTAATAGCACTTGCTAAATCTCGTCAAATTCGATGTATTTCATATGAAGATTGGAAAAAACTAGATGCACATGAAACAAATCTTGGTCATACAAAAGGAAAACCACGTGAAAAAATACTCAATATTCAAAAAATGCTTGAATTAACTGCATCTTAAAAAAAAACAAAAGAGCTCATATTTAAATATTTTATGTATTTGAGCACTTGTTAGGCTTTCTTTTTTTCTTTCTTTTATCTTCCAGATAATATTTTGTTGATTGACAGTACATCAAATAAATAGTTACTTTTTTAGTGTTTAATATCTTTATTTCAGATAAAATAATGTTACGTTTAATACCTTCATTTATTCGACAATCACCTTTCATTATATATCGTTCAGCTAGTCGATCATCAAATTCTCGTTCACATGATGAACCTCGTGTTCGTCTTCATCCAGGAAATCAATATACAGTAGAAGAAATTGCTCAAAATATTCCCAAAGAACGTAAACATGAAATTGAAAAATTATATGAATTTGAAAAACTTGAAATTAATAATCAACCTTCAACACGTGATGAATATCGTCATCATATCAATCGTCTGTATTAGATCATTGTTTTTGCTTTTTTATTTGTAGACAGAAAAAAACTTATTGTTTATTTTGTTTTTTCTCTTCTAGGTGGAAAAACAGGTGTATTTGATTTAGATGATATTGTTCAAATACTTCGTGATGAACGTATGAAAGATATATGTGTTATTGAAATTCCACCAGAACAACAATATGCTCGATATTTAGTATTAGCTACTGCTTTTAGTGCTCGTCATTTGAAAAGTACAAGTGAATATATTAATAAATTAGTAAGGAAGAACACTTCAAATCAAAATAAAAAATTATACAGGATGTCTCAGAAATTATTATGGAAAAAAAAAACTTCGAATATCTCTCTTATATAGAAATCCTTCACAGAAAGTGTTTTTTAGAAATTAAAAAAAAAACAAACAAACTATCATTATGATCAAAACGCGGCGAAGATATTCGAATTTTTATTTTTATAGTGAATTTGAGGACATCCTGTACATATAAATATTTATTATTTAGTATAAAGCTAAAAAAAAACCAAGTGATCCTTACTTAAGTAATGAATGTCGTGATGGTACAAAATGGCATGCTATGGATATGGGTAAGTTTATAGGAAAGAAAATTGTCAAATTAATTCTTTTTTTTTTGTTCATTTCTTAGGTTATATTGTTTTACATTTAATGGATGCTGAAATGCGTGAACAAAATGATCTTGAAACATTATGGTGTGTCGGTCCAAAATATGATGATCAAGTATATACAATACAACAATCATTAGATGAAATTAAAAAAATGGATGAACAATTAAAAGAAGAAGAAGTATTAACAGCTGCTGATAAATATCGACCACTTGATAATCCATATTCACATGTTCGATATCCACTCGAAGGTCCAGGACTATTTCAAGATCCACCACCACGAAAACATATGACATTAAGTGATCTTCCACATAAAAAAAATGTAGAAGAACAAACAAATATTGAAGTTGAAAAAGAATTTATTGATTTACCAAGTGATCCAAAACCACCGGTTTATAAAGGACAAAAAGTTAACTGAATTTCGTTCGTTTTTTTTTGTATAGATATACCTTTTTTTGTCAGTGTAAATGAACGATAGAAAAAAAAAAGAACAAGCCCATTAATTGTTGTTTTAAATACTCAGAAAAGTTTGACTACATGCACTTGTTTTTCACAATTCGAATAACTTTTGCAAGATCTCCAGGAAAATCACGATGAATTTATTAAGGAAAAATTATTTAGAGTCATTATTGTCTTAATGAAAGAATCAACAACAAAAATCATATTTATTAATGAAATATAAAGACCAGAACGATTAATAATAAGTAAAAAAAAGTCCTAATAATAGAGAAAAAAATCAACAGTTATGATTATATGTTAACGAAAAATCTGAACTATAATATTATGTATCAGAAAAAGTTAAGATCAATGATTGATAGTGAATGAGAAAATAGTTTTAAGAAGACCAAAAAACAGACAATCATCATCAGTATATAAATCGAAGAACATGAACAAGAATAAGAACATAATCAAGAATAAGAACATGAACAAGAATAAGAACATGAACACGAATAAGAACATGATGTTTATGAAAAAAACCAATCAACAACACCATAATTATGTTAGTGAAAAAAAAGAGAACGATAATCATATTACTGATGATGATGATGAAGTTTTGGTTGAACATAATGAGTATGTTGATGATGTACAGTTAGATAGATTATTTGACCTATAAATTTAAAAGAAAATAATACTTTTATAGAAAATATAAGTAGATATTACCTTGTGAAAGATAATATATGCACCAAGCGCAATTGTCGATAACGATGTAAGACCTAAAGAAACAGAAATCTAATGACGATCAATTTTTAAAAATATAATGTCATATACCACAAATCATTTTTAACAACTTCAGTTCGTATTGCAAATGATCATTATATTGTTTCAGATCATCATTAGATTGTTTAAGATCATCATTAGATTGTTGAAGAGTAACAATTTGTTCTTGAAGACCATCAATACTAGGCGTGTCAGCGTCCCCGTTCCTCAGCATTCCGTTCCTAGGAACGGGAACGCTTGTCAAAATCGCATTTCCACGCTATATTTCAACATGGCGAGGTCTCTAGACATATTCACTTTTCTTTTTATGTTTGAGTGTTCAACGTTCCCCGTTCCCCGTTCCCAGGAACGGGAAAGGAGTAGCGTTCCCCGTTCCTAGGAACGGAATGCTGAGGAACGGGGTACGTTGACATCCCTAATTTTTATGAAATTGGCTTTCCTTCGGTGAATTAGTAAAATTTCTATTAAAAGTGAAAGAAACGTATGTTGCGTTCCAGTTTCTAGGAACGGGGTAGCATTCCCCGTTCCTAGGAACGGAACGCAAAGTTGACACCCCTAATCAATACATAAATTTTTTTTGTTCAATACGGCCATTAATGAACTTTGATCATCTTGAAGT